>BSBK01011587.1:0-128513 GCA_027943335.1 Chamaecyparis obtusa
CACAGGGATAGTAGGTTGGAGGACAGTTGATTCAGATGTTTCAGTCACTCAGGTTAAGAACATGTTTGGCACCCATTACATCGAGAAGAGGGTGGTTCAAGCATATAGGGTCACAAAATGTATAGATGACATAGTGGCCCCTTTTATATATCCTAGATGGTTAGCGGCACATCATATGTGGCCCCAAAAGGATGAGGTGCCACTATATTTCTGCAAAAAATTATTTGCAGAGTTTCATTTGGGCTATGATGTTGACTACACAGATATACCTCCACATGCTGGTCAAGGTTGGGGGAGATATCAGGATAAGTGTAGATGACCCGATATACTACAACCCCCTAGTAAGAGGGCATTGGTGGGTCAAAACCTTTTGGTTCTTCCAAAAGGTTTGGAGACCTACACTGGAGTTGGACAGGTTGCAGCTGAGGACACGCGTTTAGATATGTATTCTAGCATTGCCACCATCGTGACTCAGGTTGAGTAATTTTCATCTGATCATGTAGGTAGGTACATGCTTTGATCACGGATGAGTGCAGGTGTATCACCATCTAGTCCATTTTATGACCCGTACATCAGATTTGATCTTCCTACTCCATATGAGATAGGATGACTACCCGAGGATCGCATGCATGAGATTAGTGGTATGTTAGTGAGTGATCTCCTGGCTACCTACTAGAGGATTTCTACGTTGCATGGGATTGAGTCGCACGATATGCCTACTTTCATTGGAGAAGGACAATGTCGTAGATCCTCCACAGGTAGCAGTTGAGGACAGGGCTCAGATGCAGAGGTGGGTTCCTCTAGATAGAGTGTGGATGATCTTACACCGCCTCCAAAGCATACATAGGCTCCCACACTGGAGAAACAGGCTACGACCTCATGAGTTTATAGTAGATTCTCATATTTGCTTATGGATGAGGCCATTGATCCTGATGTAGTGTCCTTGCACTCTTCTAAGTTATCCGACCTTGGACGTGCATTACAACAGGTACAAGAATCTAGATTTAATTTCAATTTATATAGATATACATGCACGTACATATAGTTAGATATATTTAAATTTAAATTTATTTAAACGTGGTATAGGACATTGCGACGCATGCTGCATATGGAGATTTAGAGGAGCCCGTTGATCCGATTCATCATGATACAGAGGTACACAAAATAATTTAAAAATTAAATTTTATAATTTATTTACATTTCAAGTTCTTATATATATATATATATATATATATATATATATATATATATATATATATATATATATATATATATATATATATATATATATATATATATCTATATATATATATATATATATATATATCTATCTATCTATCTATCTATCTATCTATATATATATATATATACACACACACACACACACATATATATATATGTACACATATATATCTGTACGCATATATATAGGTACACATATATATATGTACACATATATATACCTATATATATATGTATATATATATATATATATATATATATATATATACATATATATATATATATATATATATATGTATGTATGTATGTATATATATGTATATATATGTATATATATATATATATATGTATATATGTATATATGTATGTATGTATATATATATCTATATATATATATGTGTGTGTGTGTGTGTATATGTATATATATATATATGTATGTATATATATATATGTATATATATATATATATATATATGTATATATATATATATATATGTATATATATATATATGTATGTATATATATATATATATGTATGTATGTATATATATATGTATCTATATGTATATATATATATACATACATATATATATATATATACATACATATATATATATATATATACATATATATGTATATATATATGTATATGCATATATATTGTAGGCACGGAAAATTGGTCAAAGGCTTAAATCAATCAAAAGGTGCATCAAATCATCAAAATAGCATGAAAAATTAATAAATGGAACAAAGGAAATTCAAATCAAAGGAAAATTCAATTAAATGATTAAATGATTAAATAAAGCTTAAAAAGGGGAAAAACACTACGAAATTGATTAAATTCAATTAATGACATAGTTGTTGAAAGCAAAAAATCAAAATGAACATCTTACCCTTCATGGCTAAATTTAATTACTTTAATTAATTAATAAATACTAATTTCCCTCAACAAAGCAAAAAGGAGACAAAATGGACACAAATCACTCACTTTTGTTGAAATGGTCCAACCTTTTGAAACCATTTAAATGATTGTCCCCTCCTTGTCCCCCCATTTATGGACAAAGCAAAACCAATTGACCTTACCCAAGCATAACCATGGTTATCTCACTCTACCCCCTACCCTTGGGAAAATCCTATAAGTAGAAAGCATTTTGAGGCATTAAGGATCCACTCCATATCTTTGAATTGCAGCAAAGCTCTTGCAATTTGCATCCACATCACTCACTTATCATTTTTCATTGCTAATTAGCTTAAATTGCTTTGATCATAGTAGATTGTTCATCAAATAGAGCTAGAATTTGATAGAATAGATCTAAATTTGCATATCATATAGCTTAATTCTCATCTTTAGAGTGTCACTAGTGAGGATCATAGCTGAGAGCCTCATTTACCACTTTATTTTAGAGATCCATGAGATATTTAGATTAATTGTGCATTATTTAGATTAGTTTGCTTTGAATAGTGTAATTGTCTTTTAAATCTTGTTATTTCATGAAGGTGTAAATCACTCACACACAAATGGCGCCCACCGTGGGGCTCAAGGCCTCAAATTCATCATTATTTTCACATTTTTTGCTAAATTTAGGCTAGAAATTGTATATTTTAGCTCGCTGTCTGCAGATCACAGGGAAGAAATCACGCCGACAGATAAAGAGATCTTGCCTTTAGCAAAGAAATGTCGCCTACAGAAAATAAAATGACACTCTAAGTCTGAACTTTTACGCTGATTAACCTACAGATTCACGCTACTGGACAGAGAAATAATGCATTACAGAAATAAAATCACGCTTCTGGTTATTAAGTTGTCACCTTTGTGACAAAGATACCATGCATTTGGTCATTTAAATGTCCCGGACATAAATTGAGAAGTCGCTTTCAGGAAGTCATTTTACGTCTGGTGTGAAGGGAGTACTCTGCCTTATTGATTTAATTTCTCGCTTTTGTCATTTGAAATGTCACCTTTGATAAATTAGATATCGCTTTTATCGCATCAGTTTGTCACGTCTGGTAAAGATTTCACGCGTGGATAAAATTAGACATTGCTCCTAGTTATTTTAATCTCGCTTGAGCCCCGTAAGGTGACGCTCGCGGTTAAAGTAATCACGCGTTTGTGAAATTTAATCTCGCATACAGTCTGGACAATGTCGCGTAGACTGTATTTTTGTGTTTTATCAAATTGTTAAAATGATGACTGAATTTTAACTCTATGTCCATTTTTCTGTCTCAGGTACATGCTCTATCGCAGAAAAGTGCTCAAATTTTTATTTTTTCTTTTTTGCATGCAAAAAAGAAACAAAAAAGGACGTCCTATTAGAGTATACCTTGCACCTTTTGGATTTAATTTGCAAATATTTGAGTTCAAAATAAATCAAGAGCATAATCAATTTGATCATTTTAAGCTTTTTGATTTTGGTTTCCCCTCACTTTGTTTGTATTGTGTCGACTAACTTGTTGGTGGAGGGAACGTTTTGCTAAGGTAAGGGAAGGATTTGGAGAGAAAACGAGAAAAACTACTACTTAAAAATGCGCCTAGCCTTTGCTAGCATCGATTAAGGTATTTTTCTCATCAAGCTTGCACATTCCCTTAGCTTGTGGCATTTCAAAGTTCAAAACATAGTTTAATCATAAAAGGGAAAGAATAAACACTTCAATTCTAAGAACCCCTTTGTCACGGGGTTGAAAAAGAACAATTGATTGTAAGTGTTTGGGAGAAATCCACTTTTCATACTTTCAATGAACATGTTTAGAACTTAGTGGGCTCACCTCCCAAGATTGCCTTAAAGGGCCGGTGAGAGGGACAGCCCAAAGTGGGATACACTTGCCTTTGCCGCAAGAATCTGACCCACTATAAAAAGAAATGCGTGTATCCTTAATGGGGTGCACGACAAAAGGATTTTAGCCCTTTCGAACTTTCTCTAGTAGTCCTAATAGATTGCGCAAAATTGTACTTCGGTGCGTGTGGGAAGCCCTTTAACATACTTGGGGGATGAACGGTTGAAATCCATTTTGAACGAAATCCACACTACAAAACGGTAAAAATAGCAAAAACTACCTAATAGAGCCATTTAAAAGCCAAATTTGTGCTAGGTAGCTTGCTTGGAAGTCTTTCTTGTGATCAAACCCATGGAAACATTCGAGAATATACACATTAGAATGATCTAGGGATATGGTGAACTATGGATGTGTGTGTTGAGATTGTCTTCAACTTTTCAAACAAGAAGTTCCAAAGTACTTGATCAAAATACAATTAAATTTTTAAATCTTATAAATTGATCAAGACTTGTGACACATTCCAAACCAACCCAACTGGATTGAAATTAAAGAAGGAAGGATTGATCCATAATGATGAGCCTATTTGAGGGAATGTCCGACAATCAAATTTTAGAAGCATCCAAAAATACCGAATTGATCAAAGCAATGGAATTAACTTTGAAAAGGTGTAATGAAGCATATTCCCTTTATTTAGCTCAATCAAAAGCTAAACTTCCTCATAATGATGACACGTCAACTTTAAGAAAGGATGAGGAAAAACAAAAAGATACTTTATCTAAAAGGCGATCATTAAGATCAATGTGTCCTTTTCTTTATAATGATAGGCCATCCATATCTTCATTGTCCTCATATCAGAATGTCCATTGGAATCAAAATGATGAGGTGTCTGAAGAAGAAGTTTCAGAAGCAATTCAAGATCCCATGTTTATGGAAATAATGAAATTAGTCTTGGAGAGGAATAAAGAAGCATATTTCATGGAGTTAGTTCAAGCAGGAGCTAAGCTTCCTCATAATTTTGACATATCAACCTTGAGAAAGGATGAGGAAAAACAAAAAGATACTTTATCTAAAGAGCCATCATTAAGATCAATTTGGCCATTCCTTTATGATGATGGGCCATCTGTATCTTCATCCTCCTCACAAAAAGAAGCATTTCAGAGAAACAAAGTTATCTCAGATCAAAGGAAATTGCACAATCAACCTATTTGTGATCAAGATAATAAAGAGTATGGAATGAAAAATACTGCTCTCAAGAAAGATAATAAACCTCCATATAGAAAGAGTAATCCATTCATCCTTTGTCCATCTCCTAACAAGGTTTCTCCCTGGATGACTTGTACACCTTTCATCCTTCATCCATCTCCCGAACCTCTATCTAGCAAAGACCCTCCCATAGCTAGCATTCCTTTCATCTTTTCTTCATCTCCCAAAGCTCCACAATTATCCAAAATTCCTCCATCAAAGAATGAGCCTAATGATGACACTTTTCCCATTAACTATGTCTACCCTCAAGGGCTACCTCTAAAAGAAACCCAAGCTAACTCACATCTTGCTGCAGATTGTTTCCATGCTTCAAAGATCTTAGAACCCAAAGCTTCATGTGCCTCAATGCCTATTATACCTATTCAAGAGGATCCTACACCATTCTTCCAAACATTCCCCACACATATCCAAACATCTACCTTGTCCTTAGAAGTGGCTTCATGTCAAGAGGATAATCTAAAAAGAAAAGAAACAAATATTGATAAAGATCAAGATCAAGATTATATACAAAGCCCTCCCATATTTTATGAAGGTCCCATATCCCTTGAACCTTGTGATGATCCCCTTGCATCCTTTCATGTCTTTCAAGATGATATCCTTCCATTCCAAGAACAAAGTACCCTTCCAAGTTCCATATTTTCTCCATTTCCCGAGCAAGATCAAGATATCCCTTCCATAACTTCCAATGAGCATATTGAAAATCAAGAGCAAAATACCATCTCTACATCATTCGAAGATCCTTGTCAAGATCAAAGCATCCCATCATTTCCTTGTCATATTCCTCCATGTTCACCTCAAGAAACCATCATTCTTCCAAATCCCTTGCAAGATAATAAATCCCTTCAAGATTCAGTTGATCCTATCAAATGTGTTCCTATCAAAGCTACTCATGAGCCTATTGGTATAAAGATAAATCCTAAAGATAAGAATCTTGGTGATGCAGTTCCTTCCAAAGATATTGATATCCCTTTCACACCTTGTATTCCTCCATTCAAACGCAACCATATTCCTTCACTATCCTCCAAATCCATTTTGGGTGCCTATGTCCCAAAACAAAAGTCTTCATCCCTTCCATCCATATTAGGTCCATATATTCCCCCATCAACCATTCCTATCATCCCTAGCTATCCATTCACTTACCCTACCATGTATCAAGATCAACAAAGACACACATACTTGAAGAATGTCCAAACACCAATCCATATGAACCATCCATATTATTCCTATTCATCCACAATTCCTAATTCTTTTGGAAGCAATGTTGATGTGCAACATAAAAATCATAAATCCAAGAATCCATATGTGCATAAAAATCACAATGTCCCATCTAATCGACATGTGAATGAAAAGAAAAATGAAATATCCAAAAGGCCGCAAAGGTCCATCAAGCAAAAAGAAAAAAATAAAATGTGGGTTCCTAAATCCCTCATTGAAGAAATGCATTCAAAAGCATTCCAAAAGGAAGAAAAATCAAAGAATATGTGGATTCCCAAGTCATTGTTGAAAGACTTGCACACAAAAGAAGAATCAAAATTGACATTCAAGCTTCCAAAGGCTTCCATTCCATCTCCTTCCAAACATCCTTCATCTTCTTACATCCCAAAATCCACTACCTCAAAAAGATTCTTACCTCCGTCATCTATTGTTCCTCCATCATTCCACCACTCTTCAAAGTGTGTGTCAAAGTTGATCTTGCCAACATTCCCATCTGCAACATACCTTCTTCTTATCCTCACATTCATTTTCCAATGCATACTTTCTGTACTTCCATCCCTCTTATCAATACCTTTGAGCATCCTGGTCATACCCATGGTTTATTACAACATATCTTTCAAAGGAGCATTGTCCAAAGATTCTAATGTTGGGAAAATATTGAAAAATATAAAAAAAGAAAAAAATAAAGAAAAAATGAAAAAAATGAAAAAAGAGAAAAAGTGCCTTGGTGAAAACCTAGCAATAGGCACCTTGGTAGCAAAAATAAAAAGAAATAAATCTAGGGTAAAAACCACTTCTTGTGGCGCCTTAGACAAGTACCATGATGAAAACCTAGCAAACAAGCGTCATGCGTAATTCTTCCTTCTTGCACTCTACACTTGGGGGTAAGTTTCATCCATGCCATCTTCCATCTTCCTATCATTTATCTCACTTACATCCATATTCCCTCTCTCACCTTTCATCTTGAAAAGGGTGAACACATCCATGAACATTGAGTATCTTAACATCCGTTATCCTTTCCATCAGCTTATGTACTTGCTGCATCCATGTTACCCTATCATGATCTTGCTTATCCCAAATTCACCTTCATCATTCCTTGATAGTCTTTTCATAATCCCAAAACATCCCTTCATAGCCTCCATCACTCCTTTATCATGATTGTGTTATCTTATCCACATCTTACCCAAATTGACCCTTGGTCTTGATCAAGATGAACTTTTAAAAAAAAATTATTATCAAAAACTTCTTGACATGTCCACTCTTTTGGATCACTCCTTTTCATGGCAAGAGATTGTTATCCTATACACTATCTAGCCCTGCACAATTGACTTCCATGGCTTATCTAAAAACATGCTTCACATTGCTATATCATTTTTCCTTAGCTTGGGTACTCTTGAGGAGATAGTCCTATGGGTCACATTCGCATACTTCTTCCATCATAGCCTTTCCATCTCTAATCCATCAGCTTGCAAATCCATCCTTCATGTCCTATATCTTGCTATGACATTGGGGGCAAACCAATATGATCTTGTTTGAGAGCGGGTAAAAAGGAAAGCATAAAGTGCTTCTAGATGCATCTGGCATGAACCGAGTTTTTGTAAAATCTTGGAAGTTTGCTCAAGTCCAACATTTTTCCTATCTAATTAGGGGCATTTGATCTGAATCAGGGGATTCAATAGTACAATATTTAGTCACATCAGAGAGGGAATTATCAGAGTTTCAAAAGAGAGAAGAAGATTTTCGTGAACCTTTGATGGATATCATTGTTCACTAACCAAGAATTTGATTACTACAACTTTATCCTTGAGCTTCATTGACTTTATTATTTGAGATTAAAAATTGACAAAAACACCTAAAAGATCAGAATGCTTGGAAATACTTTTTGAAAATCATGAAACAATGCAAAACACTTGAAGCTTTCTTTTGATGATCTTTACTTACATTGATTTTTATCACATCTTTTTAGCTAATCGATGATGTTTCGACTAGATTGGCAATGATGGAGACATGATATTTTTCTTGCCTTTGAGTGACTGTCTTGAGGGATATCCAACAACTTATGTGAATTCATCTAACGACATGGTCATCAAAGAACCATCGAGGAATTTCATATAGGGTGGAAGGTTGACCTTTTCTTGTTTATGCAACATTGAATTCATTGAAACTGGTATTCATACTCTCATAGTTGGTTTATTCAACTAGTATGGGTTGTACTAGTTCAAAAAGGAGGTTACCAAATGCGATAAAAAGCGGTATTCATATCATCATGTCAGTGGGCAGTGGTGATTGTATCAACTTTCCGGTCCCAAAATGCTCAATGATGAAAATTTATCCTCAAGGCATTTATTTGCTAAAAGCTAGTGACACTTAGCTGCATTGCATTGCATTATCATGGAAGGTTAATTGCATTATCATGTTAGATTAATTGCATAAGCTGATTACTTGTAGTATTTTTCCAAGGGAAAAAGGGGGTTCATTCAATCGAAATCTTGATCAATCATAAAATGGGTCATTCAATCAAGAATCAAGGAAAGTCCATAAATCAAATAAGTGTCCATAACATCACAGATCCATGAAGTCTGTTTAATCAAAGATACAATGTCATCAAAGTGATACATCAAAGTCCTGATCAATAACTGAAATATCATGATATAATATCAACAAACTGAAAGAGCTCCATAATCAGTCATCTCAATAACATGTACTCTAGCTGGGTCAACCCATGACTTAAATCCAAATATCCAAGAAGCTAAGGTCCGTATATATATATCATTTACAGAAATGTGCATGTTTCACAAATCAAGGGAATCATATCAGTATTCTATATCAGTGAGTCATTTTACATCAATCAATCCTATCAAAGTATCAAGCAATCACACCCTGTACCATTTGTTCGTGTCTCTGTGTCCTAAGAACGAAGCAAGCAGTATCAAATCATATCGGTTTTCACACTGATTGATTTATCCTATCAGTTATCCCATATCAGAACTATCCTATCAGATTGACAAATCACATTCATTGGTACCATTATCCTGTTATAATCACTTGTTTCGCTTAACTACAACAAACCTAGCAATCTTGGATCATATATTAGACCTATCTATCTTGGATATGCAAATTTGTGAGTCATGGCATATCATCAATATTTTTCAGAAATGAAAACATATTGGACCAATCAATCAAAATCTTTCAAATCAAGGACTCAATATGTTTTATTTCTGAGGGGGCATCAGAGTATCAAATTGGCATCACATCAAAAACATTTATCAGTGGGGCATATCATATCAAGTTATCATATCATATCAAGTTATCATATCATATCAGTTTCATATCAGGAGGCAAATCAGTATCAGATCAGTTTACCATATCATATCAAACCTATCAACATATCAGAAATCAGTGAACCCAGGACCTATCATCAAACCAGGACCCATATCATATCAGAGACATCAGAATCATATCAGCACCATCATCAACGGCACATCATCATCATCAGGAAGTACATCAATTAGAACTATCAGAGGCATATCAGAACCAAGACTTGAATCAGATCATCATACTAAGGGAATCTTTGAATCGGTGTTCTTCGCACATCGACTCAAAGAGGGGCATTTGTAGACACGAAAAATTGGTCAAAGGCTTAAATCAATCAAAAGGTGCATCAAATCATCAAAATAGCACGAAAAATCAATAAATGGAACAAAGGAAATTCAAATCAAAAGAAAATTCAATTAAATGATTAAATGATTAAATAAAGCTTGAAAAGGGGAAAAAACTACGAAATTGATTAAATTCAATTAATGACATAGTTGTTGAAAGCAAAAAATCAAAATGAACATCTTACCCTTCATGGCTAAATTTAATTACTTTAATTAATTAATAAATACTAATTTCCCTCAACAAAGCAAAAAGGAGACAAAATGGACACAAATCACTCACTTTTGTTGAAATGGTCCAGCCTTTTGAAACCATTTAAATGATTGTCCCCTCCTTGTCCCCCCATTTATGGACAAAGCAAAGCCAATTGACCTTACCCAAGCATAACCATGGTTATCTCACTCTACCCCCTACCCTTGGGAAAATCCTATAAGTAGAAAGCATTTTGAGGCATTAAGGATCCACTCCATATCTTTGAATTGCAACAAAGCTCTTGCAATTTGCATCCACATCACTCACTTATCATTTTTCATTGCTAATTAGCTTAAATTGCTTTGATCATAGTAGATTGTTCATCAAATAGAGCTAGAATTTGGTAGAATAGATCTAAATTTGCATATCATATAGCTTAATTCTCATCTTTAGAGTGTCACTAGTGAGGATCATAGCTGAGAGCCTCATTTACCACTTTATTTTAGAGATCCATGAGATATTTAGATTAATTGTGCATTATTTAGATTAGTTTGCTTTGAATAGTGTAATTGTCTTTTAAATCTTGTTATTTCATGAAGGTGTAAATCACTCACACACACACACACACACACACACACATATATATACATATATTATATATATATATATACATATATATATATATATACATACATACATATATATATATACATACATATATATATATATACATATATATATATATATACATATATATATATATATACATATATATATATATATATATATATATATATATATATATATATATATATATATATATATATATATATATATATATATATACATATGTATGTATGTATGTATGTATAGACTTAGGTCCAGCAGGACAAGGATCCACAAAGGCCCGAACATCTAGCACGTGATGGCGATCATCAACGTAGTTGATGTGTTCATAGATTTAGATCTATGGCATTGATTTTGATCTAGAGTACACACATGTACTAGAGAGTATTTATGTTACGTTGATCTCTAGATATGTTTTACATTGACCTAGATATATGCTTTACATTGATATATGTAGACATTTGTACATTGATATATATAGGTCCATTTGTACATTGATCTATTTACATCGATACATGTTTGGATTTTGTGATATCTAGACATTTACATTGATAGATACATGTTTTGATTTTGTGATATCTAGACATTTATATTGATGTACACATGTTTGATCTTTTTGCGTGATATATCTCTAGACATTTACATTGATATGTACGTGCACATGTTTTGTACGTTGATCTATTTGTTCATTGATACATGTTTGGATTTTGTGATATATATATATATATATATATATAGACATTTAAACATTGATATACGTGTTTGATTTTTGAGATATATATATGTACATTTACATTGATATGTAGGTGTGCATGTTTTGTATATTGATCTATTTGTACATTGATACATGTTTGGATTTTGTGATCTATATATAGACATTTAAACATTGATGTACATGTTTGATTTTTGAGATATATATATATATATATATATATATATATATATATATATATATATATATATATATATATATATATATATATATATATATATATATATATATATATGTACATGCATGTTTTGTATGTTGATCTATTTGTACATTGATGCATGTTTGGATTTTTTAATTGAAGCCAAAAATTAATTGATCTTTAAAATTAATCTTTAATTTATGTTCAATCTTTCATCAATCAAATTAATCAATCTTACTAAAAGATCTTTAATCGATTGAAAGTTTAAATGAATCTTTAAAATCTAACTTTAAAATTAATCTTTAATTTCAATGTTCAATCTTTAATCAATCTTAGAAATTCAATCTATAGGTATAATCAATATAATCAATTTATTTAATAAGGAAAGAGTCTGATGTTGAGAGAGAAGTGAAGTTGACATTCAAGCTTCCAAAGGCTTCCACTTCATCTTCTTCCAAAAACATTCTTCCATTCCATATGCCTAAACCACAGCCTCTGCTATCCATTCATGATATTCCTTCACGTATTCCTTCATTCATGTTTCCTCCATCTACCCTCCATCCTCTCGTCACCCTTCAAGATATGTGTTGATGTTGATCTTGTCTTCCTTTCCATCTACCTTTTCACAATCCTTTCGTTCCTTATCCTTCTACCTTCTATCTTTTTTCCTCATTTTTTTATTCCTCCTATCTTCCAACCTCACTCACTTTACATAAAACTTTATCCTCCATTTTTTCTCTTCCATCTTCCTTTCCCTATCAACATCTTTGAGCATATCATTTTGAATCTGGCATATCATGGTTTATCCTTTCAAGGAGTATTATCTAAAAAGCTTGCCTTCTTCCAAAAAATAGAAAAATGAAAAAAATTAGAAAATTAAAAAAAAAAATGATAAAAAAATTGAAAATGTGCCTTGGTGGAAACTTGGAAACAGGTGCCTTGGTGGAAAAAGTAAAGAGAAATAAATTCATCCTATGGTGAAAACCACTCCCTTGTGGCACTTTGGATAAGTATCATGATGAAAACCTGGAAATCAAGCATCATACGTAATTCTTCTACATATTTCATCCATTTCATCTTCTCTCTTTGATCTTGACAATGTTGACCTATACACGAACATTTGGCTATCTTGTGAGCTATCTTACGATGATCTTGCTTTCATTCCATTTATGTTTAGCCTTCATATTTATTTTCCTCCATTCATTCTAGTCTTTCTCTATCTTTTTTCCCTTTGGTCTTGATCTAATAAAAAAGAGTAAAACATGATGATATGAAACCTCTTGACATGTCTACTCCTTTGGACTGCATCCTTTCCTTCTTTTGCATTACACTTTTGTGACTTATCCTATGTTGGCCTTTCATTGTTTGTCCAAATGTGTTTTACATGATATATTTTTTTTCCCCTAGCTTGGGTACTCTTGAGGATTTTGCCCTTGAGGATTTCTTCCCTTCAATCTCCTTCATTCTCTTGTCTTCCATCTCTTCCACCAGCTTGTTAATTCCTCTTGTTCTCCACCTTGCTAGACATTGGGACTACACGATGTGATCTTGCTTGGGAGTTTGATGCCCATTCTATCTGGGGGCATTCTTTGTACATATTTATTGATCCTGAAAATTTTCCAAAAAAAAATTCATATATGATGCTGAAGAAATCCTAAAAAGCATATAAAGTCTTGAAAAAAAATACAAAAAAAAAAAATTGCAAAAAAAAATAAAAATAAAAAAAATAGAAAAAGTGCCTTGGTGAAAACCTGGAAACAAACGCCTTGGTAGCAAAAAAATACAAAAAAATTGAAAAAATAAAAAAATCTCCAAGTGGTGAAAACCTAGAAACAGGCGCTACTTGAGGCCTTGGCAACCTTGTTTCTTAGCACTCGTCCTCGACATTTAGCCTTTCTCCATCATACCTTGTCCTTGTTGCCTTGGTTTGGAATTGGTCTTTGTCTTTGTCTAGGGGGCATAACTGTGATTAGCTTTGGTCTTTTGGATGTGTTAGTCTTTAGGACACCTTACAAATGGTATTTTTCAACACCACTCCAACTGTGTTTTTCCACACTTCTTTAGCATCAAGTGTTTCTCAACACTTATCAGATATCTTATCCGCAATCTACAATGATATGATACTTTTCACTGGCAGATGTGATACTCAAAGTTTGACTCTATGACCTACACACATGCACTTAAAACGCTTGACTCATTGAGACTTGTTTGACTTTATTTCTTGGTGTGATGTCTATGATGATTTCTTTGATGAGTGTTTTCTCCCTAAATAGTTTTTGATGATGCATAGCTAGAAGACTGGGGGCACGAGGACATGTTTTATTTATTTTCTGCTTGTGGGTATATTTTGTTGGTCTTAACTGTCATGAAGCATTCATGCTTGTTCCACTTGACACTAGGATCTACATTGTATTATCCTTGACTATTTTTTGCAAGTACATGCTTATAGTCATCTTGACTTTCTTGTGTCTCAATGTGAGCATAATCTTTTTATACTAAACTTAGGGAATCTCACAGCACTAGTCATCTTGGCCTACATGTCTTTGGTGCCTAGGTGGGATTCCTACATTCCTATCTGATACATATCATATTCATATACCCATAGTCATACTAGTGTGTATTGTATGATCTTGCGACGCTGCCAATAAAGCTCGATGATGATTATTAGAGTTTAATGGCTTTGTGACCTTGCAAGTAAACTACCTTTTCATAGTAACTTGCATTCTTAGGTTCATGTTAGATTAGTTTTGCATCTTGCATATGGAGAAGAGCTCTCCTTTCATCTTTCACTCACTTGTGAGTCAACTGTGCTCGCCTTTCACTTCTTCTTGATCATGTCTTTCGCTTCTTGTCTTTCATATCACATCCTTTTCTAGACCTAATATAGCATTTTGACCTTTTGACCTAATTTTCAAAACATCTCAAAATTTCATGAAAATTGCACCCCTGGCTAATTTTGATGTCCTGAATCCATTTTCAGGATCAAAATTAAAATTTGAGTTCATCTTGATAGTCAAAATTGTATTTTAAAATTTCTCTTTCTTCTGCGCAGTTGGCTGACCGTTTGAGGCCTGATCCTTCGATCTTCATTGGGGCATCTTCATTTCTTCATCCCCATCTCTTTCACCCTTCTAGTCTCTCATTCATTTTCATTCATTTCATCTCTCTGAGGTTTGACTTCATCTTTATCCTCTATCTTTCTCAGTGAAACCTAGTCAAACTAGGGCATATCTTCACTGCTTGATGGTTATTCTATTATCTTTCATCTTCGATTACAATTTCTAGTGATTTGATCAAATTTATCAATTTACTATTTCCCTCTACCTGATTTCAATTTTGATTCTGAGGGGGTAGTACCTATCAAACTTCAATCCTTGATTCAGCTTTACCAAATCTTGCTTGAGATTCTTATCTCTTATTTGAGACTTGACAATTGCCTATTTACAGGTGTGTTGGCCTTGTCTTTTTCAATCAGCTTATCTTTGTCCTGATGTGTTCCCATTCATCGAACAAACATCTGGGTTGTTTTGTGAGTCCAAATCGATCTCACATTTCAATTCCATTCTTTGGCTACATGTGTTCCCAGAATGATCACACATTACCCAAAGAGGGGCAAATGTATGCACCCTAAAATGGTCACTTAGACTTTGGGCCCCATTCTTCAATTTATCAAATGATGGAACCAATTTATCAATTTTTTGAATCAATGTTCTTGAAACATTTTCAATTTAAATCAATTTCTTTGATCAAATCCTAATTCTATCATTTATTCGATTATATTCTATGGATTAACCATTTTGTCCTAAGTTTTTATTTAAATAAAAGGAATTTCCTCCCCTTTTATTAAATAAAAAGCACCAACTTTTCCTCTTATCCTAAGTTGCACAAATAAAATATTATTCTTATTTTATAAAAAGAAGAAAAGGCCTTTTTGTCTCACATGGGGCACAAAAGTCAACACTTCTTTCTCATTGGAGGAGATTTGTGCACAAGGATTGACCTCTCTTTCAAGCTCCACCCTTGATTAAATCTTTTGCCTCTTAATCTCCATGGTCCATTCATCTTTAAAAGGAGAGCTCTTTTCTCATTCAAAGGATCCCACTCTTGATACTAATCTTATGCTGTAGGTTTTCTTGATGACATTGGAGCTTTGGAGATCTTGTTGCATTTAGCTTTCATTCTTGCATTTTAGCTTAGCTTCCATAGCATTTTAGCTTAGTTTCTTTTATGCTCTGGCTTAACTCACATAGCTTAATTAGCAAGGCTTGTAACACTTTCATTTTCTTAGTATAGTTGCATTCTTGCATCTTCATTCTTAGCATAGTTGCATTGCATTCTTATTATGATTCTAGAAGATATTGGCATTCTTACCCTTGTCTCTTTGAATCTCCCATTGTGTGGTTTACTAGTAAGGTTGCATGCTTAATAGCTCTAGTTGAGAGCCCTATAAACACCCTTGTGAATCCATGCCTAGGGAGCTCTAGGTCGCTTTTTCAAGGTTTCCAATCCATGGATTCTCTTAGAAGTAATGGCTTAGAGAAGTGCACATTTTGAGTGAACAGTGATGAGTTTGACAACAATGATGTAATATAATATGGATTTGTATGGATGCATAGATCTTGTAAAATTGAATGTTTTTTTTTCAATCTATTCAGATCCTCCCAAAATGTTATTTTCTTTCTCCTAAACATAGAGCGCTTTATATAAAGATGCATTTTTTTAGGCCTTTTGAACTTAATACCAAGCTCTTTTTAAAAAAAATGCACCCAAAAAAACCTCTTGCCAAATTACTCTTTGATCTAAGTAGAGTCTTGCAAATCTAAAGCTCTTATGCCATTTAAGAGTCACACAAGGACTCAAGCTCCTAGAATCATTTGCAAAATAAAACATATCATTGCACAAGAGAGTAGAAAGAGAAAATATTGCTTAATCATAGATGCAATAATGATATATTTATCAAATTGATCAATGATACATAATGGACATATGAGGCTTTGCTTATATAGGAAGGTTTAGAGAATAAGTGAACATAAGATTATGAGAAGTGTCAAAATAATGTGACATGGGACAAATAGTTAAGTATCCTATGTATACCCTAAGTAAATTATTTACTAAGTGTAAATAGGGCCTAGGCGATGAATGAGCTAGGTAATATACTTCGTTCACACCAATAATTGTTTTGTTTTCTCATTTTATCTTGTTATTCGTGCATGCAATAACTTTGTAAGCCTAATTGTGTTTCTAGTTTTCTATCTGAATGGGATGATAGTGTATTCAACTGTAGTCCATGCAAAGCACTAGCATTAGGGACAAAGTGTTCCTATTTTTTTGTGGGTTCCTTTATTTATATAGTTTTTAGTTGTGTATCTAGCATGTGATTTCAATTTATTTGTATTTTGTAATTGCACTAGTTTAAATCTTCAAGTGTTTTAGCTTTAGTTCCTTTAAACAAATTGAAGAGTTATTTAAAAAAAAGGGTTAATTAGCCTAATATAATATAGTAGATTAGTTTTAATATAAAATATTAGCTAGTTAAATCAATTTGTTTAGTGATTTGGAATCCCTTCCAAAGAAAAGTAGTTTTTATTTAGAAAAGTTGAATTTTCAATATTTACAAAATCTTAGGCACCATATCTTCAATAATAATATAGATTTACCTATGGACCTTGAGCTATCTAAGTGATGTAGGAGCATCCTAGGGTAGTTGGAAATCTTGCATGTTGGTGTGTTATGTTGGAGTGTTTTTGTGTTACTTGGTTGTAGCTTTGACCAAGGGGATCGATCGCTAAAGGGAACTCGACAAACTTCTGGTGCTCAATAGAGCTTGAGCTCGATGATGTTTGTGGTGCTTGATCGATGTGCTTTCTATGTGATGCTTAGCTTGCTCGATTATTTTTGTTGATGCTTGATAGTCTAGCTTACCGACTTGAGTTCTTGGAGATTTGGATGGATAACTTGATGTATTTAATGTGGGTAGCTTGTGTTGTATTCTCCTATGTGGATCTAGAGGCCAACATGGAGAATTAATTATTTGTAAGGCTATTTGAGAGCCAAATTACATTGCATTTAATATTTGTTTGTTTTAGGAGCTGACTTGGGCTTAGGAGTTATTTCTTTCTTCCAGACGACTTGTGGTTGAAGAAATGTATTTAAGGAAGGTTTGGGTAGTTGTTTAGAGGCAAAAGAAAAGGGGAAGAGTTAGGAAATAGTAATTGGATCCTGCTGTAGACACTTAAATCTGATTACATAAATTGGTAATTTTATTTAGTCTTCTCCTAGGGGCATTTTATTAATTAAATATTATTATTTGATTAATTTATGTCATCCCCCTATTTAATTAATTTAATTAATTAAATATAGTCCAATTAATTATCTAAATGACAAACCTATAGTCTGATAATTAATTAAATCCCTATTCTTCTATTAATTTAATTGGATGCTTTCATCTAATTAAATTAATTCATAAATCCCCTTTTCTTCCCATTTGGAATTAAATTAAATATTTAATTCTAAAAATCCTAATTCTCCCCCACTCATTCTCTCTCCTCCCACTTACCCTCTAATTCAAAGCCTAATCACCCTCTAAACATGTGCACAATCATAATCCAAGATTAAAGAATGCTAATCCCCCACAAAGTCAACCCTCATGACATCACTTCCACATCCTCCAATAACAAATCAAAAGCATCTCACACTTGTCCCCTCTCACACCTTCCAAAGTTGACACATCCCTCAACCATTTGACCTCTCCTTCCATCCTCCCTCATTGTGACACTTGTCTCAATGCTATGCATTTGAGAAAGCACAATCCATGTGCTCTCTTGTGGATGCATCTCCACCGTTGTTCACTCCTCTTTTGCCTCTTAATCTCCACCGTCTATTTCATCCACCTTTCTATAAAAGAGAAGCCCTCCTCCTTCATTTCGATCCACCATTGAAGCAAAGTTATTATGCCCGTTTCTCTCTTGAAGCTTGAAGCATAGATCATTGAGCACACATCCAATCCTTTGGACAAATCTTCTACATCTTGAAGGTTTGCTTGAAGGTTTTATTACTTTTGAGTGTTTTTGTCTTCATTTTGTAGGTCTAATCATAGGTGTTTATCTCATTTGTTTTGTTGAATGTTTAGTTTACTTTGCATTCCTTAACACTACATTTTAGGTATTACATTTTGGTACGCCCGGTGGGACCCACTTCAAGGGTCGTTCTCTTTATCTTGTTCTTTTTTTTCTTCCAAAACTAACCAAAATACTAAGTTTTCTTGTTGTTTGAGTGTGTTGCAAGGGGTTTTTTGGTTTTTTGCAGGTTCAGGGCCGAAGAGAAGACATTTCCGCAGACATTCCCGCCGTCAGATTTTACACAACAACTCTGAAAAATTCATAGATTTGCGGGAACGCTTGTATGACCGCGGGAACGCTTGTACGGATTTGCGGGAACACATTCCCGCAATGAACCCCTTATTTCACTATCTTTTTCTGCTCTTTGTCCCGACGCTGCCAGTATTTGACTGTACCTTTTTTGCGGGATCGCATTCCTGCAAACATGGGAATGCACATTGACTAGGCGGGATTACCTGTGTACCTTTTGTAAGTTGTACGACATTCAGTGTTAATTTTTTGTTTTTTTTGCCTTCATTCCCGCAACGCGGGATTGCAGGTTGACTTCACGAGAACACGAGTAAAAATAAATAAATAAATAAAAATTGCCTTCATTCCCACAAACGCGGGAACGCAGGTTGACTTCGCGAGAACGCGAAAAAAATTATTTATTTATTATTTTTTTTTTCCTCCATTCTCGCAACCTGCGGGAACGCTATTTTTACTGCGGGAACGCGGCCGCAAATATCAAACTCTGCCTGTATTTATTATTTTGTCATTTTGATTTATGTCTGACAGTCCGCGGGAACGCCTGTACGACTTTGTGGGAACATGATTTTTTTGCTGCAAGTTTGCAGGTTTTTGCGGGAATGCGGGTTAATATTTTAAAATAGAATTAACTCACTTTATTTTCGGTGCATTAAAAAGAACAGTGTATGCCAAACATCACCTTATCTTTTTTATTTGGGTTTAAAAACGAACAAAGGTTAAAATTGAACAAGGGAAACATCGCACTTCTTTTTGGTGCTTAAAATCAACTTACTCAATCTTGAATGCCTAAGGGACAAATAATCAATGTGATGAATACTTCTTTTGGTGCTTAAAAATTGATCAAACACAATCTTGAATGCTAAGAGGAGTAACACGTTCTTTATTTTTTTTGCAAATCAGATCTCTATTTTTTAAAGCATTATCATTTCAAACAAAGAACCTTGCATGATAAACACGAGTGTTTGATGTTCTAGAATAGAAAACACTTAGTCTTAATAGGTTCAATTTGGAATGAATTCTTCTTGGCGTGTTTGAAGGAATGTTTTTCAACACTTCCTTAGAGCTTTTTCCTTTTTGCATAAACCTTGTTAAAGTAAGTGACATGGAAGCAATCCACTTGTATCTGTATCATCTCCCCTTGCCTTCATGGATCTTGGGTGAAGAGAAAGATCAAGTCTGATTGACAACAATTCTAGCAAGGCCTGTCTAGAGAGAAGCGCTTCCTCTTTAAAGAACGACCTCAAACCGATAATTCCCTGACCAGTATATAAATAAGGTGCTGAGCAAACTCTCACCTTATCCCCACAAGCTTAGGCGAGGCGTGTTGATGGTAGCCTGAGGTAGGTGAATATCCCTACAATTTTGGCATGGTCAACTAGGCTCTTAAGTGAGTCACGCGTGTACAAACTGATTGGAGGGACGCCACGGACCTTACTAGAAGTCATTAATCAGAAGCCTACCTGATCTACTCCCGAAAGTATCATAATCTCTATGCAAGGACTAACCCAAGTGGTTTCCCAGGTCGCCTGAAGATTACTCACCATCTGTATTCCTCTTTTGGGATACCAAGTTGTGGGCAAAGGTTGTGATACTAGCCTGTCTTATAGGTAGAAATTGCTTGTGCATGTTCTCGAAGTTACAAAACCAGTGAAACATCTGTTAAACATACACAATCGAAAAAGTTCTACAAATAAATCATTTGCCATGTCAGTCTAATCCTCCAGTCTAGAAGTCACCCAAGCCTCCAAAATCCTGTCATCTTAGTCTCCTAATCATAGTCATCTTGGCCATCCCTCATCCCCTTTCCATCCTCTTTAGAGTCAGTCTTTCCTCCTATCCTAAGCTTGACCACAATCTCAATCTGAGCTTATCGACCATCCTAATCTAAGCTTTAGCTTTCGTTCCATCCTCATCCTTCATCCTCATCCAACTCATCTGCAAATCATCATGTCCCAATTCCTTTATAATGAGTTCGGTCATCCCACCTTTTCTCCCACTTTATCCAATTCCAATGATGATGATAATCTTGTTGATCATGATGAATACTTTGAAAACTTTAGCAAGCTTTCTCCAAACATCCCCCAGAATCTAATCATTCCTTCAAACTACCCCACTAGTTCTCCATACATATACACTAGTACTCCTTATCATACCTTTGACAAGGGAAACCCATTTTCCACACCTTCTTCCTACATTGTACCCACTTATCCTCCACATCCTAATCCAAATCCTCCATCTCCTTATCCTCCAACCCATTTTCAAAATCAAGTTCCTAGTCTTCCAATCCAACACCATAGTCCCCATACTATTGTGAATCCACCATCCAACCTATCCTACCTTCCTCCTCCATCTCCTCCATCCTATCTCAATCTACCATCTTCCATTCCTACCTACATTACCACGAATCCTCTTCTACAAGAAATATGCATCCCTCCACCCACTTCATATTCGATGCCTCAATCAGTCACCCCTACCTCACTAGTTAGTCAATCTAGTTCACAAGCTTCCTCCATGCCCACTTATGTGAACTATCTAGTCATGCCATCCTCCACCTTGCCTACACAATCATCCCCTCAACCAAGCTCACAATCCATTACCCCACCTACATGTGTGGACCATCCTAGTTGTCCATCTTCTACACACTTCAGTCCTCCACCTCAACCTCCATCACAAAAGCCTCCAAGGAGTTTCACAAGGAAGCTAGCAAAAAATTCATCTCCTAAAGCTGAAGAGTCATGTCATCTCAATCCTTCATGTGAATCCATCATTGATGTGGCCCATCCACCTCTCCCGTCAACTATCCTTCTTCCATATACCCCACTTATTGATCCTCTTCCATCTCCTGACATCATTAAGTCATTCTCATGCCTTGATTCCACCCAATCCCCATCCAATTCTCCTCCTCCTAGCATTATCCAAGCCACGTCCAATGAACCTCATGATCTCACCCCTCTTCTTGTCATCCCAATTGCAGAATCTCCCACCCTTTCATCCATATTATCTGAAGAGTCCATCCACACGTCCCCCATCAGTCTACCCATACCCATCCAATCTAGTGAAGATCTTGTCCAAAAGCATGTTGAATCATCCATTGAACTAAGTCAAGATCCAATGCCTTCACTCCCTCTTAATGCCTCTGAATACATGAACTATCCTAAGTAGGGGCATCTTTTTCCCTTGGTGACATATTCCTTGGAGACTCTATCACATCCATCTGTCCATCTCCCCACCTATATCTTCCCATCTTCATCCTCCATATCCTTTCATCCCCTGATCCTTATCTTCTTCCATCCATATCCTTTCATCTCCCGATCCTCATCCTCCTTCCATCTCCCCATCTATATCTTCCCATCTTCATCCTCCATACCCTTTTATCCCCTGATCCTTATCTTCCATCCATATCCTTTTGTCTCCCGATCCTCATCCTCCTTTCATCTCCCCATCCTTCCGTATCTTCCCATCTTTATCCTCCAAATCCATATTTTCCTCCAAATGCTTATCTTCCTCCAATCCTCCCATCCAAATCCCCTAGTAGTCCCTCCATCATCAAATCCCCATGCATTTTTCCTCCAATCCCTTAGCAATTCCTCCATACATCCCTCAACAATTCCTCTATCCACATCCCTTAGCAATTCCTCCATACATCCCTCAACAATTCCTCTGTCCACATCCCCAAGGAGTCCTCTATACCAATCCCTTAGTTGTTCCTCCATCCCCATCCCTCAGCATTTCCTCCATCTTTCCATCACCTGGTACCTCCCTTGTCATTGGTATCTAGCTCTAGGCTACCCCCCATGCAATCCAATGTCATCCATTCATATCCTCATGCTAGTAGCAATCTACCATCATATGCAAATCCTATCCCTATCCTCTAAGCTATCCAAACCCAAACATAAATCAACCTATCCAATCACATCTTTATTTCTTGTTGCAAGCCTTGATCTCAATCCAATCATCATCATTGGGATGCATCCTTCCCAATCCATCATCACCCTACCCACCATCAGTCCATCTTGGCTTTCTAGCCCATCTAGGCCATCATCCCGTATATCTCTGCAACATCAGCTTCATCCCCAAATCCCTTGTACATCCTATCCTGTGTCTTGTACATAGCATCAGTCGTGTCCCCACCTAGGCCCATTTGTACATATGTGTTTGTAGGTCCCATCCTTTGTCTCAGTCAGTCCTTGCCTCATCATGACTTGTGTCCCTATCTAGCTAGCACTTCAACAACCATCCCCAGTCCCTTTGAGGTTTGAGTGTCTCACTTGTCTCTTGTGATAGAAATCTTATCTAAATCAATCCATCATTGGTCTTCGTAGGATGTATCCTTCCTCATATCAGACCAATCAAATCAGTCATCATCCATCATCCTCCCTATGGCAAAATATTTTGTGAGATACTTTTTATTTTTCTGGTGCTTGTGGATCTTTGTTTATCTTTTATCTTGAGCTTCCTTGTTCCGCCTCCTCATGGTTGCTATGATCCTTTATATCATGGTGCGCCGTGAATGGTGGAACTTGGGGCAAGGTCTTGATCTTTTCTGTCTGAGAGTCAGTCGGACATGACCCTTGCACGTTCCACTTGTGATCTTCTGGGTTACTTGGTGCACTTGGGAAATGTTGTTTGCTTGTGGGTTGCCTCACATCGTTTCCACCATGTGTCCTTCGGGGTGCATGCGTGATGCTGGGGCAACCCTTGCGTGTATTTTTCACATCAGTCTCATGCAACGCTAGTGACATGGCCTCATGTTCTTGGTAACTTTGGCTCGTCCCTCCTATTGCTATATCAAAATAAGTGCTCAAAATCTACATGGTGGTGTTCCCTCGGAACACCCCGTGCTCAAGCTTCCTGAAACATCCCCCGCCCTATCAAACACATCCGAACAAAGCTCCCACCATCCCTATCCAATATCAGAATGCATCATCCCTATCAAATCATCACCTCAAAAAATCCCCCAAGAGCTTCTCTCTCACATCTCCCTCGCGTTCTTGACCTTTGGATTGTGATTGTGAAAATACCCCCTTGTTCGTCATCCCCTCCAGCATCAACCCCCTTCCCCCATTGCCTTTCTTAACCCCATTTTCCTCGTTCATCTCCCTTCCTAGCCTTTTTCACCTTTTCCTTTCGAGAGCACACCCATGTTCTCTTCACCCCGCCCGTCCTCTCGAGGGGGCATCATCATCCTCATCTCCTATCAATCCATCACCTAGCCTAGCCATCATGACCCATAACTAGGGCAACTCTTTTGCCTAGTCCATTCTTCGTGTCATCTCTTCATTGCTAAAAACATCTTCGAAGTAGTGTTATTTTAACACTACGTTGAAGAGGGGCAAAATGTAGACACCTAAATTTGATTACATAAATTGGTAATTTATTTAGTCTTCTCCTAGGGGAATTTTATTAATTAAATATTATTATTTGATTAATTTATGTAATCCCCCTATTTAATTAATTTAATTAATTAAATATAGTCCAATTAATTATCTAAATGACAAACCTATAGTCTGATAATTAATTAAATCCCTATTCTTCTATTAATTTAATTGGATGCTTTCATCTAATTAAATTAATTCATAAATCCCCTTTTCTTCCCATTTGAAATTAAATTAAATATTTAATTCTAAAAATCCTAATTCTCCCCCACTCATTCTCTCTCCTCCCACTTACCCTCTAATTCAAAGCCTAATCACCCTCTAAACATGTGCACAATCATAATCCAAGATTAAAGAATGCTAATCCCCCACAAAGTCAACCCTCATGACATCACCTCCACATCCTCCAATAACAAATCAAAAGCATCTCACACTTGTCCCCTCTCACACCTTCCAAAGTTGACACATCCCTCAACCATTTGACCTCTCCTTCCATCCTCCCTCATTGTGACACTTGTCTCAATGCTATGCATTTGAGAAAGCACAATCCATGTGCTCTCTTGTGGATGCATCTCCACCGTTGTTCACTCCTCTTTTGCCTCTTAATCTCCACCGTCTATTTCATCCACCTTTCTATAAAAGAGAAGCCCTCCTCCTTCATTTCGATCCACCATTGAAGCAAAGTTATTATGCCCGTTTCTCTCTTGAAGCTTTAAGCATAGATCATTGAGCACACATCCAATCCTTTGGACAAATCTTCTACATCTTGAAGGTTTGCTTGAAGGTTTTATTACTTTTGAGTGTTTTTGTCTTCATTTTGTAGGTCTAATCATAGGTGTTTATCTCATTTGTTTTGTTGAATGTTTAGTTTACTTTGCATTCCTTAACACTACATTTTAGGTATTACACCTGCGAGATCTTGCAGATCAGATGGTTTGTCTAATATTTGTACTAGCAGAGCTAGTGCTTTGCATGCTTGGAGACAAGGAGATTGCTTGGTGGCTTACGAGATCAAGTTTAGATCTGCCTTAGTGTTTCTACCAGTTGCTAATGTGTTATAAAGATGGACTAGCTAGAGGATAGTTGCATTCTAATTGGAATTGGCCGTAACCCGGAAGGCCTTATAGCCGGACATGTTGAATGAAAATTCTATTTGAGCATTCTCTTTGTTGTATTTTGTTGTTAGTGCAAGGTTTGGGCTATCTATTTTTTGGATTCTCTTTGTTGCACTGTGTCAGGTGGTATCAGAGCTTGAAGTTCTTGGGTGTGTGGACAGATAGCCGAGTTGAGGCAATTTGCACCAGGACCTTGGGTTGGTGATTTGTTGCCTTGGGTTTACGAAGATCTTGAAGATGCCTCTGAGAAGATTGGACCCTAGGGCAGTTATAGATCTCTCTGATGTTGTGGAAGCAAAATTTATGAGAAGGTCAGAACAAATGCCAAATCTGGGACAGAATTGATGAAGAATGACATGATCGCTAAGATCATGAGGGCTATTGCTAGTATGATGAGGAATCTTGGTACTGAAGATGGCTACGAGGAAGCTGCTGAAGACTTTGAAGTTGCTGGATCTAGCAGAGATGACATAACCGATCAGAGGACCAGATTTGGTGAGACAAAATTGGTCGGTTATAGAGATCTAGAGCTCGATTAAGTACTAGTTACCGAATGAAAGTTTCTAACTTCTCTAGTACTTTGAGATCTGAGGGCTTGATTGACTGGATTGGTGAGTTAGAAGACTTCTTTGAGCTTGAATAAATTGAAGATCCTCTTAGAGTGAGGTTAGCACATACTAAGTTGAAGGGACATGCTACTCTTTGGTGGAAAGAATTACAGAGAAAAAGAGAAGATGAAGGTGAAATGAAGATCAATCGGTGGAGGTTGATGGTGGAAAAGTTGAAAGCTAAGTTCATACTTGCCGACTATGAACTTGAGTTGTTTAAGAAGTTACAAAATTTGAAGCTGAAAGATTTGACTATTGAAAACTATGCTGAGGAGTTCTATATGTTGACTATTCGGTCTGGACACAGAGAACTCGGTAAGGATAAGGTAGCTCGGTATGTGAATGGCTTGAGATTCAATATTCAGGATGAGCTTGGTATGCTGAAGATTGATTTGATTGAGGATTCTTATTAGTATGATATGAAGACAAAAGATAAGTTGAAGAGGAGACAACATGGTAATTTCTGGGAAAAGGAGAAATAAGATCACTCGATGAAGGATAAACTGATTGCTAAAGAGGAATTGAAACCTGTTGAGCCGAGGAAGAGGACAGGTATGGTTGCTTTTAAGGGTACTTGCTTTCATTGTGGTGAAGAAGGACAACGATCATTTGAATGTTCCCAAAAGACTGGTGATCAAAGAACTACTATGGTGAATGAGAACATACTGAATGAACCTGACGTAGAGTTAGAAAACTTACTGGTTTGAAGAACATTGCTTAGTACTAAGGTGGAACCTTGTCAGAGGAGTAATTTGTTTAGAACTTGGTGCAAGTCAGGAGGTAAACTTTGTAATGTGAATGTGGATAGTGGTAGTACTAATAACCTTGTAGTTGAGGAGATGGTTCAGAAACTTGGTTTGAAGAGGGTGAGACATCCTTATCCTTATAGTATTGGTTGGTTGCGAGATGTTCATGCTTTGGAAGTGAGGGAGAAATGCCTTGTTGATTTTCAGATTGGCCAGTATAAGGATCAAGTTTTGTGTGATATTGTGGACATGAATAGTTGTCACATATTGCTCGATAGACCTTGGCAGTATGATTGTAGGGCTGTGCATGATTGTGTCAAGAATGTGTTTACTATTGAGAAGAGTGGCAAGAAGTTTTCCCTGATGCCTTTGTTGGATACAACACTCGGTAAGAGGAACCTGAGCTTTGGGAGCCAAGTTGATTTAAGGGATCTTGAAAGGATTGGAGATTAGTATAGAGAATAGACCTATGGATTGTCGAGGAAATACTTGAAAAGGAAAAGAAAGCAGAAGTGGATCCAGGGTAAGAGTGTTGAAGACTTGAAGGACATGTATGTGAAGAACCAGTTCGGGGTTTATGTGTTGAATCCTGCAAGATATTCTTCCAGCCTTTAAGAACATATTTTTGCACCTGGGGTGTCTGATGCAGGAGCACCCTAGGTAGTTGGCAATCCTACATGTTGGTGTGTTATGTTGGAGTGTTTTTGTGTTACTCGGTTGCAACTTTGACTGAGGGGCTTGGTCATTAAAGGGCTCGGTCACTGAAGGGAACTCGACAAACTTCTGGTGCTCGACAAAACCTGTGCTCAACAATGCTTGTGGTGCTCGGTCGATGTGCTTGCTCGGTGATGCTTAGCTTACTCAGTTATTTTTGTTGATGCTCGGTAGTTTAGCTTACTGACTAGAGTTCTTGGAGATTTGGTTGGCCGGCTTGATGTATTTAATGTGGGTAGCTTGTGTTGTATTCTCCTATGTGGATCTAGAGGCAGACATAGATAATTAATTGTTTGTAAGGCTATTTGAGAGCCAACTTGCATTGCATTTAATATTTGTTTGTTTTAGGAGCTAACTTGGGCTTAGGAGTTATTTCTTTCTTCCAGCCGACTTGTGGTTGAATAAATGTATTTAAGGAAGGTTTGGGTAGTTGTTTAGAGACAAAAGAAAAGGGGAAGAGTTAGGAAATAGTGATTGGATCTTGCAAGATCTTGCAAATCAGATGGTTTGTCTGATATTTGTAATAGCAGAGCTAGTGGTTTGCATGCTCGGAGACAAGGAAATTGCTTGGTGGCTTGCGAGCTCAAGTTTAGATCTACCTTAGTGTTTCTACCAGTTGCTAATGTGTTATAGAGATGGACTAGCTAGAGGATAGTTGCATTTTGATTGGAATTGGCCGTAACTCGGAAGGCCTTACAGTCGGGCATGTTGAATGAAAATTTTATTTGAGCATTCTCTTTGTTGTATTTTTTTGCTAGTGCAAGGTTTGGACTATCCATTTTTTTTAGATTCTCTTTGTTGCACTACGTCACTAAGAGGGTTTACCCAAGTCTTCTTAGCACAAAAAATAGATTTTAGGAAGAAACCTTTAACCTTAGTTGTGATTATTGCCTTACCCTTAGGAGACTGTTTCCTATTGACCTATTTCTAAAAGACTTTAACATTCAACCAATGACCTAAAAACTTCCCTAAGAGTGTTTTCCATCTTAATAGTAATTTGCTTAACCACTACATTAGGGATCATATTGTTCCTCAAAACTAACTAAATTAAATGACTTATCCTCAATTAAGTCCATGTAAGATTCACCTCCCACAATCTGAGAAGATTTTGAACAATGCTCCTTTAATCTTAGAGACAAGGAAACAAGCTTTGGAACAATAACCATTTGACACCATAAATTAAAGAATCTTTAAAGGATTAGCCTTAAGAGAAGCACACACAAATGAGACTATTGCCATCTTGCATCATGATTCCTTTTGCCTTCACCAACACCCAACTTTTCCTCCTTAGAAATCATTTGAGTTATTGTTTCTAACTTTTTTAGAAATAATTAATACTAATTATTATAGATGTATGATATATGACATAAACATCCTAATTGATAGACGAAACTTTTATCCCAACCCTAAATCACTTGCTAGAAATATAAGAAATAAAATAAAAAATGTATTTGAGAATAAGATTTGGTATTATCTTATGAGGAATTTTTCATCATCTCATAAGACCTCCTACTAAAAGAAACAAAAGCATTATATAAGGAATTTGTAAGCAACACGATTTTTTAAATTATGTAAGGAGTTTGTCACCATTACTAATTACTATGTTACAAGGAGTTTTTATTTTTAATAATCTGAGAAGACCTCTTAATTTCCTTGTAATAATTTACATGGGAGACCCTCCTTCAAATGGCTTATGTATGAGCGAGCCTTTCCATCTAGGGTTACTAGGGTTTTGTTTCAAACCTTTTCTATCGGGCTACATACAAAAGTTTAATTTTCTTTTGACTGGGGAAGGAAACGGAGCTAGTATACCAGAAGCGGCGGAGCTGCTGTAGCAATCCAAAGTTTTAAGATCGAGAGGCTTTCAACTAGTTACAATGGTAAGTTTTCTATCTGCAATTCAATCCAGTTTTCCTATTCGTTTTCTTTAAGAATAATCTGTTTTCGATTGATGATATTCTTCTTATATTTCATGAAAAGAAAAATGGCATTATTGTGCACTAAAATGAAAATATGGATTAAGAGGGTTTTGATTCTAAAGGCAGTCACATATCTATTTTGGATCCTTTGTGGAATTTGGGGTGTTTGTATTGTCTGCTATAGGTTCCATTTTATTACAGGATGTTTAGCTGAATGGTTTGATTGTATTCAGTATTAGTGTATTATTGTTTACCTTCTGTTTCCTAGTCACCACATTAAGGACTAGTTTGCTAGGTTCTTTCAGCCATACTCATCCATTTACAACATCTCCCAAAATTCTGCTGACCCGTGTCAAGATTAGGACTATTGGTCCATGTGCAGAAATTTTGCTCTTATCTTGAAGCTTGGACATTGCCATTTGTCATCTCAGCGTCTACTTTTTTGTGTGGCAGATTGATGCATTTCTTCTTATCCTCTCTAAAGATTGACCTACTAAACACGATCAGTCTGCTAGCTAGTTGAATAGTGATAGTTTGAGAAGTCAAGCCAAGCACAAAATGGCGAGACACTTTAATTGAATCCCGTGTTCCTAGACTGCAGTGCATCTCATTGCTGTTGAAAATGGAAATTGTGGTTTTTCCAATTTTTCCAAGGGATTGACTCTCATTACTATTTATTGCCCCATCATAAGTAGTCCTAGGAACATGCACGCAAAGCAATCTTGTCAGAAGAATTTCATCTTTAGCAAAATCTCATAAAGTTCTCTTCTCACAGGGTATATTTTACAAATTGGTCTTCAGCAAAGCAGCTGTTGATATGGAGTATAAATGCAATCTTCTCTGTTTGCTGATTATGCTAAGTAAGGTGGTTGTATCAGACTTGAGGAAAGTCATTGTATTCTTTGAGTAGTCCACCTTTGTAGGTTAAGGTATCTGTAAATTAAAATGTATCAACAGAAAACATCCAAAATCTATCTCCTTTGCAAAGTTCACTTACTAAGCAGATTAGGGTGGTTGTAGCAGCCTTGAGAAAAGCCGAGGCTAAGGAAAGCCAAAGTATTCTTTGAACCAGTAAAGTTGGGTGTTTGTGGCAATCTTGAGAAAATCTGAGGAATAGAAAAATAGAGGTTTTCTTTGAACCAGTAAAGTAGGATGGCTGTAGCAGTATTGAGAAAAGCTGAGGTGTTGTTTGAACCAGTATATTTGGGTGGTTGTGGCATTCTCGAGAAATCTGAGGCATAGAAAAATACTAAAATAGAGATATTCTTTGAACTAGTAAAGCAGGATGGTTGTAGCAGTCTTGAGAAAAGCTGATGTGTTCTTTGAACCAGTAAAGTAGGATGGTTGTAGCAGTATTGAGAAAAGCTGAAGTGTTCTTTGAACCATCCAATTACATAGGTTGAGGTGTCCATCCAACTACATAGGTTAAGATGTCCATCCATTTACACAGGTAAATGTGTCTGCAAGGCAAAATGTATCCACCGAAATATTTTGAAAATCTACCACCTTAAAGTTGTCTGACTGCATAAAGTAGTATTTAGCAGTCTTGAGTAAAGCTGAGGTATTTTTCACATGCTAAGATGTCTGTGCTATAAAATGTCTCTGCAGAAAAATATTCAATGCAAAGTAGGGTTGTGATAGCAGTTTTGAGGAAGAGTCGACGTGTTATATATTGCAGTAAACTTCGTGGGCATTTGAACCTGCAAATTAAATGTACTTGGAAAACATGCGATAACTATTTCCTCCCCTCTTTGGCATTCTGAAGGTCTTATTTCAAAATAGAACACTCCTTTGCTGAATGTTTTGAGTGATTTTAGTCTTGTAAGAACTGAACCAAAAAAGTCAGATCCTATGCCGCCTGATTTTTCTATCATGGAAATAAAGCTGCAATCTTGAAGGTCAGTGCTCCATCTGGGTGAATTGGTTCTGAACCAAGGTTTTGAAACCCAGAAATCACATAACCTTCCATGATAATTCCATATCACATTTTGAAAATTATAAAGATAGATGATGTTAAGCTTTCAGTCTGTTTTTTTCCAGTTGGTCCACGTGTTAATGTTTGGTGTAGGAGATAATGAGTGTTGTGGCAATGGTAAGCTTACAGTATTGTTTTTTCCTATTGGTGGATTTGTTAACTATTGGTGTATGATTTGATGAGTGTTGTGGGGATGAATGATTCAATGCAGGCTCCAAAGAGAGGGGTGAAGCCCCCAGTAGCTGCCAAGAAGAAGGTGGCCAAGGTGGTCAACCCTTTGTTTGAGAAGCGGCCAAAGCAGTTTGGGATTGGAGGAGCACTGCCACCCAAGAAGGATCTGCACCGATTTGTTAAATGGCCAAAGATAATCCGCATCCAACGCCAGCGCCGCATTCTCAAGCAGCGCCTCAAGGTCCCCCCTGCTCTCAACCAGTTCACCAAAACCCTTGACAAGAATCTTGGTGTGTGCTCTGCTCCTTTTCATTTTTTCTTTCACGGGGCTTATAATATGTATTGTGGCTTTCGAGTGGAATGCTACTGTACTTGTCACTGCATTTCCAAAACAAAACATCAAATGCATGATTATTGTTTTTCCGGAGTCATAATTTTCTGCGAATCTTGGATTGTATGCGTATATGGTGCTGATTTTACATTTTCCTATTCTGCATGTAGCATCAAACTTGTTCAAGATGCTCCTAAAATACAGGCCAGAAGACAAAGCTGCCAAAAAGGAGAGGCTTTTGAAAAAGGCTCAGGCAGAGGCAGAAGGGAAACCTATTGAAGTCAAGAAGCCTATTGTTGTGAAATATGGTATCAATCATGTAACTTATCTTATTGAACAGGTATTGCTGATTCCACGTTATAGGCTTTTTCTGTTAATTGTGTTTTCTACAATATCAATTTTAACTTCTAGCCATTGAGTAATCTGTTTTTTATATTAAGTAATTCAGTTATTTATTTCAATGCCTGTAATCATGAAAACAAATATTTGGTTGCATTCAGAGCAAAGCTCAGTTGGTGGTTATTGCACATGATGTTGATCCTATAGAGCTTGTAGTATGGCTTCCTGCACTTTGTAGGAAAATGAATGTTCCTTACTGCATTGTCAAGGGGAAAGCACGGCTTGGAACTGTATGTGTTTATATTTTATAATGATAAATTTCTTGACAGTTTCACTGGAAGTTTGGCTTCTGCTTGATGTGTTCATCTGAGAAATATAATCGTCTAAGTTTACAAACTTTGTGACTATTGTTTACAGATTGTGCACAAGAAAACTGCCACTGCACTATGCTTGACATCTGTGAAGAATGAAGACAAGATGGAATTTAGCAGGATTGTTGAGGCAATAAAGGTGCGCATGCAATTAGGAGGACGCCTTTTTTATGCATATTTTGAAGTAATGTTGACAACTTAATAAAATGGAAATTGAATCATATACAACTTGATTTGTACTTCTTTTGCAGGCCAACTTCAATGACAAGTTTGATGAGTACCGACGACAATGGGGTGGCGGCATAATGGGCACAAAGTCTCAGGCAAAAACAAAGGCCAGGGAAAAACTCTTGGCCAAGGAAGCAGCACAGAGGTTGACTTAAAGATTCTCATTTTGAATAGTGTATGATCATCTGTTCCAAATTTGTTTTGGAGGGGTTGAAAATTTTTCAATTTTAAGTTTACTTTGAGTTTTTGCTAATTGTCAGATCTGGAGTTAATGAGCTCTGTACTTAATTACATTTTCTGTGTGGATAAAAAATAATTTATTTTTCTTTGTTATTTATTAACGTAGAGAAACTTGCTTGAGGCTATTATTGTTCTTGTCCAGGCAAAAGATTTTGTTCTTACAGATTGAGAGAAGATTGCTTGAGGATGCTATTTTGTTATATGTTTTACTTCTTTCAAGTTCTTGTAAATAGCAATGTTATACATTTATCTGATATTTCTATAGCTTGGTGTCATAGGCTTTCTGTTTTTAATGTCTTAGTGCAACAACTGTTTGCATTCAATAATTTTAATTCTTTTCGTTAATTTGAAAGGGTCTTTCATATAATTTTTTTTTGTCTGCTATTAAGTTTCAAAATTTGCAATGACCATTTGTCATATCCACTGTAGATGCTGAAAATGGCAGATCATTTCATCCTTTACTGTCCATAAATATTGTCCGAGTGAGATGGTCGTCCATGATATCATATTTATTTTTAGGTTGCCAGTCCATAATATTATATTTATTTCTTACTTTCAAAAGAATGCTCCTACCGCTGTTGAAGCAATTCTCTTGACTGGGTGAGTTGGCCTTTGCTAGAACATTATTGTTACTGTAACTTTTTTGTTACACATGCCACAAACTGGTCATATCCTTCTCGATCATATCCGGCACAAGCATTTTTCCAAGACACTTTAATCTCTCCTTTCCACTCTGCATTGAAGACTCAAACATTGAACTTGTATTAGATTCTCATCATAAGATCAACGAGAAAGTGTCAATATTTTTGAGTCTCTCAAAGTGCAATATAAACATCTTAGTACCCAATTGATTCATTCTGGAGAATCAGGTCTCTGTATCCATCAAGTAGAAGCTTTTCGCCCAAACAATTACAAAATTCCCATATCATTATCCTTTTATTATGAAATGCAAACATTTAAATGCTTCCAGTTGTTTCATTTGGCACGACCCAGCAGCCTGTCAAGTTGAATTTTTTCTCTTGAGATCAAGTATAAATTCCCACACCCTTAACCATTCAATTGCAGTGCAAATATGATGGTACAGGGCATAAATTGTTTCAGTTTCAGAATTTTGTCCCTAAATCTGTCAATCTGAAGCTTACTCACCTGTTTCACAGAAGCCTCCAGCCCACAGCTAGCTTCTGAGGGTTCTTTATCTAGCATTTAAATTCAAAAGAATTTCAAACAGCCCTATGTCCCTAGTCTCTGACCAGTTATTCAGTTCCATCCCTTTGATCTATAAGCTGTAATAGTCTTCTGTAAGCTCTGCAGCATGATTGCTAGATATGTACTACCAACTAATTCCTGCAACATGCAGAGAAGATAAATCATGATCTCACCATGCAAATATTTCAATTTAGAACGTTGAAGGGCATATCATAGGGGGTTTTCATAAGGATTATTTCAAGCCATTAGATCATTATCTGTACTAATTCTCATTAGATACTATGATTGGTTCTTGTCTTTAGAAAAACTGCAAATGAAGTCTGCTTTCATTGGCACAGAGGACAAGGAGCTCAAAACAAGGATACCATTATTTAGTTCCTCTGCTTGATGTCAAAACTTAAAGAATAAGTTTTGGATCAAATAAACATCAGCTACATGCTTGATAGGACAATTCAAAGATTTCGGAGGCAGCTTTAAGGACGTGTCCTCCATGTCTCAATAAGTACATTCGAGTATAAGGTGAGAAGAGCTTTGATCATCTGATGTGAGAACCATGATTATGAAAGAAAATTCTAGACTTCGGTTGGTTACTGTAATGACCTGCATCATTAGTAGTTGAAAATGCCCGCTTTGTTTGGCCTATGTCTTCTGCCATAGCTTTCAAATCTGACAAAATGTACTTTCAGAGTACTGTTTTCTCAGGCTTTAAGTTTCATGATTTCTGGCATTAAACTGTGCTTAATCAATAATTAGCAGTATAAATAATTTTATTGATATGATTATAAATGTTATTACTCCTTGTTCTCTCCAATTTACTGAAGGAGTAGTCTTCTGTAATACTAATTTTTTATTCCAGGGAACTTCCAACTCTGAGTTTTAGGATAGAATGGATTTTAAAATTAACCCACTGGACCTAAATATTTATAGCAAAAATATTCTAACCTTTCTGGTTTGAAACCAGTCTGGTCATAGTAGTTGATAGAAACACTGTTTTTTGGAGTTTATAGCCTTTCTCTGAGAGGAATGCTAGTCTCCGTAGCAGACAGCCCCAATTGCACTACCTATTCCTAGTTTTAATACTTATTTGCCAAGGTGTAAATTACATTAGGTTGTTCCGGCACCTAGAAACCTAGGAGGAGGGTGAGCGAGTTAAAATACAATAATCTGTCTGTGAGCGAGCATAACCAGTTTGGGAACTGCAGTAAAATAGAAAAAAACAAAGAAGGGAACACAAAATGAACCAATAGATAGTAACAGATAAAAGGATATACAAATCTTTTTTTCTTTTGCTTTCTTGTTATGAGCCTTCAACCTTCAAGAAAGTTCACGTGAAATTATAGATAAAAATGACTGGAAACTGTGACAATTAAGCCTTGAAACTGCAGTCTGATCAACATCTTCTTCCATAGCGATAAAAATAAGTTCTATCATCTTAAAGAGGTCCAATGACAACATGGTGCATCTTATCAGATCCACAGCATAAAAGAATACAAATCAGATATTGCCACTGGTAATGAAGTAAACACCTTGGAACTAGTTCCGTGTTCACCATCAAAGGTGCAATAGACTATTTGTATTCCATTTGAGCTGCATATGAGTAGCTCCAGTCAAGGAACTATATAACCAACAACATGAAATCTTCGTCCAACCTTATTAGCTTAATCCTAAGCTTGAAATCTTCCTTTGGCAAATTTTTCAGTTTGCCAGTGGATCTGGGTCATGTCCCTGATACGAGGGATACCTAAATCCATCAGAAAATTGTCTTATTTACAAGACCTCATGATTTTCTGAAGATGGTGATCCAGAAGATAAAGTTTTAAACATATTTATGCATAAATTGATATCATATGCACAGAGATTGTCCTCCAAGTATGATTCAGAAATAAGGTGGCAAACTAATAAGATGATCAATTTATTAGAAAAACATATATTAATAATAATCAGCAATATGCTTAATAATTATCTTCCAAGAGAAGTGCGAGTTAGTATTAAGAAGGCCTGGTTAAGAGAAAGGATGCAATTTAATAAATGGAGTTGTGGTTTTGGAAGAGATACAAGTTGGAAAAGACACATCTCTGCTAGAAGGGAAAGGTATAAGTATCAAAGGCTAGTGTTTAAGAAAGGCATCAATCGCAGGCATATTTAATCTGCAATGGTTTAAGAAAGGTATGGATCCCAGGCATATTTAATCTGCAACAATCTTTTTCAAGTGTTTGAGTATTATCTACAAATCAGGAACTCTAATCATGGAAAGAGGACATGGGTGGAAACAGATTAGGGGAATAGATCAATCAATTTGCAGCAGAAGCGATCCATCGAAAATGACACATGCCTTATCAGAAGCATTGACTAGGTTAAGAAGGATGCTTCTCATCCCAAAGGGTCACAACTTTAATAAAAGACAACACTCCAGGCTGATGGAAAAATCTTAAGATACAACACCAATCATTCAATGAGAATAGGGATCGACGGAGGCAAACATATACTAACCAGCAAAATCAATATTACAGCAGTGATTGTTACTATAGTCCAAAAATGAAGGAAGCATGAAGAGGCATGATCCTTGCTGAGGGAGCAACAACTCCCCAAGGGTTGCCTCTATTCATGGTGATATTAGGATACATGAGGAGGAGCACCATGATGGGACAAAGCATTAAGGAAGAGAATCAATCCTAGTAGCGTAGGGACTTGTAAGATGCAGAGCAGCCATTAGATATCAGCGATCAGGCATATGGATGGATAAAATAGGGATTTCTATCTATTGCATGCAATATCATTATTGTTCAATTATGGTGTGCATGAGATGTGTGCTTAGTATATCTAATATATTATTTCTTATGTGAATTGCTAACCTTTCTATATTCGTAATTTAGTGGTTTATGGACTCCTCACTTGGCACACTCCCTCATATGGGTGGAAAGAGCCACACAAGGCTAAGAGGGATAATATTGGTTCTTGGGCCTAGGGTAGAGGATCACTAGACTTCTCACTAGGCACACCCCCTCATGTGGATGGTAAGAGCCACATGAGGCCAAGAGGGATAGCATCCGCTCTTGGGCCTAGGGTAGAGGAATAATGGAATATGGATACCTCACTAGGTACACCCTTGCTATGGATGGTAAGAGCCACATAGGGCCAAGAGTGATAATATCAGCTCTTGGGCCTAGGGTAGAGAATTAATGGATTATGGATTCCTCACTAGGTTCACCTCCTCACATGTATGGCAAGAGCCACACGAGGCCAAGAGGGTTGGCATTAGCTCTTGGGCGTAGGGTAGAGGGTCAATGGATTATGGATATGTCACTTGGTACATCCCCTCTTATGGATGGCAAAAGCCACATGAGGCCAAGAGGGATAATAATTGGCTCTTGGGCCTAGGATAGAGGAGTAATGGATTATGGGCACCTCACTAGGTACACCCCCTCATATGGATGGCAAGAGCCACATGAGGCCAAGAGGGATAATAATCAACTCTTGGGCCTAGGGTGGAGGATTAATGGATTATGGACACCTCATTAGGTACACCCCCTCGTATGGATGACAAAAGCCACATGAAGCTAAGAGGGGATGGTATCCACTCTTGGGCCTAGGGTAGAGGATTAATGGACTGTGAACTATGGGTTCCTCACTAGGCACACCCCCTCATATGGATGGCAGGGGCCACATGAGGCCAAGAGGGATGACATTCATTGTTGGGCCTATGGTAGAGGATTTATTAAAGTACCCTAGTATGCCCCTTATCCTAGCTCTCTTATGGTTGGACACCATTACTAAGCTAAATATTTCTTATGGTTAAATTAATGTTCCTAACCTTAGTTGGAATGATCTATGCTTTTAATTTTTGTAGATTATGTTTCCATGATTCCCTAACATGTTGCATAATCTCAACCAAGTACACAATGTTACTAATTGTATTCTTGTTCTACTTGGAATTTGTGATTGAGGGCAAAAACTAGGGCATTTTAAAAAGGGGACATTACAAGTGGTATTGGAGCATCGATTTTGCCATTCTACAGGGTAAATATGAATCGATAAATGCATTCTAGACAACAAGAAGGGTCTAACAATGTGTGGTTCAAAAACAATGTGTGGTTCACGATTCTCAAAACTAAACAACGACCATTGGGCTTATTCAACTTGTTGATCATTTCTTTCTACGTGTAGCTCTAATTGGTGTATTCTACCAATGACACTGGACCTCTACCAGTCCCATTGGAAAACTGTTTACTATCTGTTATTTTTATTGGTCATTGTTTTTTGTTAGACCTGCCATCTTTTCATGTTACGATCAGATTGAATCAACGACTTATGATACACCATTTCAGTGCAAGCTATTAAATGTATCGCATCCATCTACTTCATTGCTTGTTCATTGGTTATTAGAACCAAGCCAACAGGGTGGGAAAGTAGCAAGAAGGAAATGGAGACATGATTTTCAAAGAAAATGATGACCTACAACATTTTATTCCGACTTCTCTCCGCTCGCTAATATAGTTGTAGATATTGATTCCCCAGCTACAATAATGTCAACATCTCATAAATGCAGCACTCAAATATCGTTGAGTTAACTAAAATCAGCATTGCATTCCAATTTGGTAGGTTGTGTGACATTGATTTCTCTTTGGTTGTGTGACATTGTCAAAAAAAGCCCATAAACGATGTCTAGTGTTGAGTCAACTTTGGGCTTCCAGTATACCCAAACAAAAATCACATTGTCGAGTTTCTTCAACACACACTTCATCTGTGGGTAAATAGTGATGAGATTGAGAGAAGAATCGAGGCCGACATTGGAGTGGAGTTGTGGAGCTGATTCAATCCCAAAAATCATAAAGACCCTGTATACACTTAAGCTTTTGTTTGAAAATTTTGTATTTCTTTATGTTGTTCACTTTCAATAATGTCACTACTTCCTCTTGCAATGGAAAACTTGCTCCTAACATCCCATTGTAGATGACACTTTTTTGTTTTTGGGCATTTGTAGAGACAAGAACGTTCAGGGATAAAAATAAACATATGAGTCGATCCAAATTGAATCGAAGCTAGCCAGATTAAGTCACATAAATCAACAATTAATGGAATAGGGGAAAAGAAAGTCAAAATTCATTATGTTGAGCTCTTAATGCTTCTATTAATTGATTGGTTGTACAAAAAAAAAAATATTGAGATTAACATTAATAACATATACGCTAATAACCTACCTCCATGGATGGAGAGACATAGGATTGCAATAAATGCAATTAGGAAAACATTCATCTTTACTACCCCATAAAATACTTCACTATGAAATGGTGAATCAATTTTTTTTACATATTTATGTTCTCTCAAAGATCCCACCTTTCGCTCAGGGTCAAAATTTTAGGGTAATCTCTATCCGGGTCACTATCCTTTTGTGTTGGATTTCTTTCTGCTCGGGAAGGACCCCTAGTCATTGCCCTGGTGGTTCTTGGTTCTTTGTTCTCCGCTTCTTCTTGTTTGGTTCCTTGTTCTTTTAGCATGTTCCTCCGATCACTGTTTGGTGGTTCGCTGGTTTCTTGCTATTTTGGTTGTATGATTCTTGTACCATAGACCCTTGTTGGTCTTCCGTTGGACATTAATAAATTTATCTTATCTTATTGATTCAAGTTGTCCAAATTTCAAAAAAGGAAAAAGAGAAAAGAAATTTGTGTTAGATCTCTTAAACAGAAACATGGTCTATACTGTATTTATGCTTTTTATTGTATCAATTGTCAATTCTATCAAATAACATTTAAACACACAATGAAGATAAGTTGGAACATCACTTAAAATGTCGATATCAACAAAAAAAATCTCCTAGGATTGCCTTTTTCATTTTGATACTTTAATGGAAGATCCAACCAAGTAGGTATCAACAAGGTTTCAACAACCTCTGGAATAGATTATTAATCAAGTTTACTTTATTGAAAAATACAATTTTATCAAATATCTACTTACAACGTATGAGAGGGTATGTAGGTCTACCCATGCCAGAGAATCAAATAAGACAATGAATGTAAAAATAACGCCATGAACACCCTCAACATTGTACATGCTTGTGCACTTTACAAATTTGTTCAACTTGTGCCTTCATTAATAGATAACAACAGAATTGTTTTAGGATATAGGAAACGAGCCCATGTGTAACTAGAAAGTGTTTGCTTCAGACTTATGCAAAAGCAATATAGACCACAACCATATGTCCAATGTTTTCTTCCACACTATTAAGTATTTGACACACATGGGATCTACAATCTTCGACTTTGGAAATTTCTTTATTTTAATTCACCAAACCTTATCCTCAACTTAGTGTAGGAAATTTATAGTAATAGTGTTATCTACATGGTAGTTATCAAAACATCTTAAAAAAATGTTTACAATATTTTTTTTTGGCATAGCTAAATCTTGTAAGAGGACAACAATTAAATAAATATGCAAAGAAAGGAGGTGAACATATAAAAGAGTAAGATAACTACCCAAGTGGAGTTTTGGACAATAAATGGTAAGGCAAATGTTCAATTTGAAATCAACAGTTACATATTTATCGATCAAGATAGTAAACAATTTATTTTAGTGTGTATTAGCGCATTTCCATAAAGATAGAATAAAATTTTAGTTGTAATACCATTGTTCGATGAAAGTAGTGACTAATAGATAAAAATAAAAATAAATTTGTTATTCTACATTTAATAGCTAATGGAGACTTTTCTTTATATGACCATTTATATACTTTATATTTATATCTATTTCAAACTTTTGATGGCTTCTTTTCTCACCTTTTAACAATATCATTTATTGAATGGCTTACGAATTAAACTCATGTAAGATGCAAACAAAAGTACAAAAAGGCTAAAAGAAATCATAATTGACCTTCCACAACTCTTTGACGTACACATTGCACACCAAGGTGCGATTGCTAGTCGTTACCCAACCATCTTCTACCTTAGCTGCCTCCTACTGCCATACCATAGATTGGGCAACACCATATCTTTCAGCCAAGTTACCCGCCCTTTGCTTTGCAGCTCCACAACCTCAATGAGATCATCCACATTATCTTGGGTCCCCACAATTCCTTTTTTTTTTCTCTCCCTGCCCTCTGGTTTGTCATATCCATTTGTTGGCTTGCATCACACTGAACACTAACATCATTAACACTGTTCAAAGGAGGTTGCACAACCTTCTTTGGATCTTTGAAGGGTCGCTGTGAACCATCTCCATGTAAGGCTTGAGAGTAACTCATTTGCATTTGTACCTTCTCCACCGTGTAGTGTGAGGGAAAAACATCCTTCCACCAAGAAGCTTCCTTGTACAGTCTATTTTTATCACATTGACTAGCTGTATGTCCAATTTAAAAGCATTTCATGCAATGACAATGAACTCCCTCGTAATCTAGGGGTTGTACCCAAACACCTTTGAAGTTTTAATCTTGATCTCTTTAGGGAGATCATCATTCACACCCATTTCAGCCAATATACGTGCATAAGTTGAATGAAGAAGATTAGAAGACTCAAGATCAACCTTCAAAAAGCTCCCTAAAGAATTGCCCACAACTTCAAGACAAGATTCAAACCACAAATGTAGAGGTAGGCAGCCTCACTAGAGAGGAATCCTGTCAAAAGCTTTAGAAATAGGGCAAAAGGCTGGATGCCAGGGTTTCAACATTGGAGGATATTTACCCTCCCAATCCCAAAAGAAATCACATAAAATTTTATTTCTATCCTGAACATTCTAAAAAATAACAATGATGAAACCTCTAGCAGCAAGGTAGATCTGGACACACCCCTCTAGTAATCCATTTATTTATCCAGATAAAATGGTAAATATACAGTGTCTTTGTCATATAGCAATGCTCAAATGGTAAACACAGTGTTTTCATCCTATGGATGCATGCCCATGTGGAGCCTGGCAATGGCACGGGTGCATTTTGGCCCCTCCATAGCCAGTGCCCTTGACCACAAGCCTCTAAATCATCCAATCAAGCCGAGCTCCGAGAAGACTGCAACATTGCAGGTAATCTCTTCTTCAACTTCATTCTGTACCTCCGTCGAGATGGATATAACCACTGGTTGTTTCATGGCCCCAGTCACAACACTTCTCCTTGTTGATGGCACCCATTCTGCTACTTTACCGTTGTTGCATTGGCCTTAGAGGGGCCACAAGGGTTTTTCCTTTGAAATCCATTCAAAGCCTCCAACGCACCTCTATCATCCCGACTGGTTGCTGTTTTCATTTGGGAACAAATGCCTTAAAATCTGTCGGTTACCCAAAAAATCGGCCCTTTTCCATTTTAAATCCCTCCACCCCCTTCATGAGCCCACCTCCGTGAGCGGTCTTCTTCAAACATCTGTCTCCGCTGTTCTGTGAAAACAGTACCAATCCAATAACCCTAGCTTCAATCAACTTCGACACCATAATCGTCGCTCCATTCTTTCGCATCTGCGTGTTAAAACCATTATGTGTGCTATCAACACCATAGATGGATTCTCCATCCACAAACCCTTGGAAACCATTGCATCGCATTCTTACCACCAAACTCTGCTTGTCTCCATTAGAAAGTTCCCGATTTAGTGGGAACAAACCAGTGAGATCATTGCTTGAAGGACCAAACTCGCTTTGTTAAAAAAAATATATTTCATTATCATGTATAAACATTATTTTAGTACGTTATAAGGAAAGATGATATTTTATAATTTTTAATTTCATTTGGAATTTTTACTATTATGCTTTTTTGAAATGGTTAAATTTTATGAAAATGTTCATCAAAGTATTATTGCTATTGTAAATAAGTATAGTGAAATAGATTATAACCATCCATTCATGAAATATACTTTCAAAATACATTATTTTTTGAAGTTTAAAAAAGTGAATTATAATTTTTGAAGGAAAATATGTATTTTATTTTTCAAATAAAAAAATATGATTTATAATTTTTGGATGAAAATTGTAGTACTACAATTGAGTTATGTATAATAATTAATTTGTTTTCTTAATTCATAAATTGTGCAAATTTGAACTTGTTCCACCAATTGTCTTATTCATGTAAAAATATTATTAATAATTAAATTATCTTAAATATTAATAATTATTTTAATTGCTAAATAAATTTTTTATTAAAGTCCAAGAAGGCAAAAAAAAATGGAGGGGGGCTCTAACTTTTATATCATTGCATTATGATTTCTTAATGTGCTATAACTAATTAGGCGAGATTCAAGTGTGCATAAAATTAATAACACCAATACTAAATTTTATTGTTTAATCATTATGATCAAATTTGTATTATATAACTTATTTTGTTAGCTTTTATTATTGTAGATTTTTACTAATATGTATTTACATGCTTTTTGTAGACCTAAAACTATCCCAACTTGACTATAACTAACTTTAATAAAGACAATTATATAATTAACCATTTCTAATATCTTTTAGTCACCCTTATCTTTATTGTTTCTTTACATATTATCCCTTTTTATATCTTGCCAAAAAAATCGATGTTTATCCTTGATTCCTCACAAAAGTATTGGAGTCAATCTATTTTTGATACCTTGCAAAAAGAATTGGTTCATGCCTTCAAACTAAATCCTTCTTTGATAATTGGTTAATTACTCATTTCCTTTTCAATACCCAGATTTTGGTATTGAACTTCTTCCTTGATATTTTGTTGAAGTATCAAAATTCACCCTTCTCTAATAGTAATGTGTGGGATTTTACTTTCTTCAACACAATAGTATAAATTTCATCCTTCTTCAATTCTTTGTTGAATCTTTTTTTGTTTCTTAGTTGAATCTCTCCTTGATACTTAGTTGAAGTATTCAATTTTATTTATGGGTGGCTTAATCAATTAGGGGATTACATTTTTAATTCGTAATAAAATAAATGGAATATATTTTTATTATGTATTTCCTCTATATGCTTTATAACATTAATAATTGTTAAATATTTGATTCTAAATTAGTATCTATTCATTTTTACTATTGTTTTTTAAAAAAAATCAAGGAGTATGATAAGTGGCAAAATATCAAAAAATAGCAAGCCAAGATTATGATAGGTGACTAAATATGAAAAAATAGAAAGCGAAGATTATTGAATTCTCTCATTCCTTCTATTTATGTTTTGAATATGATAGATCAAGGTGATTAAACGTGACATGTATTTAATATGCAATGATGCAGATGATAAATGAACTAATTGTTTAGCAAGTTTGTTTTATAATAATTCACTATTCAAGATGTACATATTATTCATAGCTACTCATCCTTCATTATGTATTCAAACAAAGAAGAGAAATATTTTTCTGTCCTTTTATGATTTCTTTTTTGTAAAATTTACCATGTTTAAATATGGCGTTAAATTTAGTTACAACTTCTTGTTCCTACATATTTCAATTGAAAAGATTACACCTACATTTTGTGAGAGGTTTATGTATATTTTTATTCTCTAACAATCCAACGAATGTGAGCTTTAAAACCTAGTGAATTTAAATATTACTTGCGAGATCTCATTCATGGCCTATTTTTAAATTTTGGTTTCCTTTTCCCTTTCCATGTAGGATCTCCATTTTATTGATTATTTTGGGATGGTTTTATTTAATAGTGCTATTCTCATTGACTAAGGAATCCTTTGCAACATTACCCTTAGCATTATCATTTTTGGGCATTTTTGGCTTTGGCAGTGTTTTGAGGGACTCAAAATGTATTATCATTGTTGCAACTACTAAAAGACTCCTAAATGGATCGAAGAATATTGCAGAAGTAAGGGCACTTCTGGCTGTAGATTCTTTTCACTGCCCAACTGGTGAAGCTTGGTGATGCCTTAAGGATTGTATCTAACATTTTTGGGATGTCTAGATGTCACATCCCTCATACAATGGATCTTTGCCTTGGCATCCTTATAAAAATGTTCTTGGTGGCAAATTTATTGGATTTTCATCATGTTCTTGTGGTTGGTTGTTGTCTTGTGAATTCCCTTGTCTCAGTTGGCTTTCTAGATGTGGTCAATATTCACATGTTTGTATGGCTGTCATAGTGTAGTCTGTTTCTTCTTGTCTGGCTTCATATCTATCAGCCTTTTAGGTGACAGATTCCCTCCGTGGTCTCTTGGCTAGGTTATGTGTTCTCTGTTGTTGCAGTGTGTTTTAGTGTTTTCAGTTGGTAGCCTTCTCCAGTGGGTCTCAAAATTATATGGCGTGGTTGTGTTTTACCTCGTGGATAATTGGGTCGTGGGGCTATATATTGGTGTCTTTGGGCTCTCTCTTTGCCACTGTACTAATGCTTTTATCCCATTGTACTAATGCTCGGCAACATTTTTAACCTTAACAAGGTGGGATCTGAAGACAAAATGACAATGGCAAAAATATTATATACAAATCCTTGATAAATAATCTGGCGGTGATTTAACATCCATTAGACTAATAGATCATTTTATTTTTTGTTGATACGAGAGTCAAACTATTTTATCAAATTCACCAAAATCAATTTGGACCATACAAAATATTCATTAATTAGTGAAAATTTACAACTCAATTCATTGTTATGTGAGTTGGCCCTATTTTATAACTTTGTATACATGCATAGAATACATACATAAATGTGGTTTTCAAATCCATATTTCTTTGATACGAGGTGAGATAAATAGTGAGAAAGCCCCTAAATTGGGAATTAACTACTGTGAATAGGACTCTTCTAGATATGCTTAAAGTTAATTAGTTATATAATGTTCTTATTTACACTAACACTCCCCTTAAGTACAACTTATGGAGAAATAAACATAATGATGAAGGGTATCAACTACTAGGACACGTTAGACAAAAGAGAGAAGGTTTATGTGACCCCCCAAAAATTGAGAAGGAAAGAACTCTATGTGAGGAAATACTCCCTCCCAAAATTAATATGAGAAAAGAAACCATAAAATATTTCCTCAAATTACCTCTTCCACAACACCCCAAAAATTAAGAAGGAAAGAATCCCATGTGAGGAAATGCACACTCCCAAAACTAAATGAGAAAAGAAACTATATAGGCTCTACTCAAATTACCTCTTATAGTGCTAGTAGATACTTAAAACAAGATGTTAAGGCTAATCCATGATTGTTGAATTAAAATTCTCTTCTTGTGAAGAAACAAAAGTACATATGTATGCAATATATCTTCTCATTCTAGATGTAAGAAATGCAAGTGTCTTTGAATTTTAAATGCAATCCAAATACAATGATGAATTCGAAGTTGTTGTCTTTGAATGTTGTTTAAAGACTCCAAACCATTGTCAAACTATACCAAAAGGAAAGGAGGATGAAAGAATGATCAAATCCACATGACATGATGTGGATGCAACTCCATTGAAGCTATCCTAAAAATAAGACAAATGTCCTTAATTGTGTCTAATGATGTTATCTAATAAGATTTTTTAGCTAGACAATGTTTCTACACGTGTTGGATTTGGTAAGTCAATATTATGATCTAGAAGTTCCATTTCATTTAAATTTTCATTTATAAACATTTATTTTCAATATAATTTTCTTTCCATAGTAACCACATTTCACCTTCAATAATTTTAGAGGATTTTGTAGAATACTTGAATAAAAAGAAGAGATAAGAGATATTCATCCATGATATCTCAACCAGAAATCTTGAAATAAAAGTAGAAACACAAGATTACCCCCGTGATCCAATTAGTGAACCCCTCCAACACATTTGCAATGATTTGAGATTATTTTTAGTGAATTTATAACAACCACAAGGTAAATTTGATGGATAATGATTACAAAGTTCAAATGAGGCACACATTGAAAGTATAATTTTGAGATATATTTATGAAAATGAAATAATACTATTGTATAGTGCTAAAAAAAATAGCATTTGAAAAAAATATGACCCAAAAAGGACCATATGTTCATGAATGAATCCATAAAGTTTTATAGATTGGAAAATAGAGTAACATATTAAAGTCTAAGATTTGTTTAAAAAGAAATACCTCAAAATTACAAATTAATTATACCACCACGTAGACCTTGAAAAATTAGCCCAAATAAAAAACTTCTTGGAAAAAAATCATGTACGGCCTAGGACATAGGCTCCTAAAGTTGAGCCAAAAATTTAAATCGACCAACAATGAAGGGTCAAACTTTTGAGGTAATTGATGACATCAAATCACATCTAGTAAAGAAGCCTCAAAATTTAGAGCCATAATATTCAATTATACACTAGATAAACTCTATCTAAATTTAGTCACAACTATAACATCTACTAAATTTAGTGAATTATTTTTTTTGCTCGATAAAAAACTAATTTTATCACTAAGAAATAAGATAAAAAAAACAAAGATAATACATTGTTTGCACACAAAGTATATCCATATACCAACATAATACCCCCTCAAAAAAACTAGACCACCCCCAAATATTGATAGGTCTACTACAAAACCCATACCCAAACATCCTGAAGAAATACACCCCTCCATCATCAATGACAGATACATATACAACTATTTATTTGAACAAAAAGGGGGAGCCAAAAATAGTATACAAATTTGAACCCAAATAAACATCGCAAAAATAGAGGACCAAAAAGGGCGAATCCACACTCTGACAAGTAGAATAAAAAATGGATCATTAGTCATGAAGATATTTCTCAATCGATCCTCTGCGATTTTGCCCCAAAACACCATTTGGTGCTTCATAGCCTTCAAGCTAAAGTTCACTTCCATCTCTTCTAGACGCTTCTCTTTACACCTTGCCAAACCAAAATCCTGAACCAACATAAATGAGAAGCTAATTTACTACTTGCACACTCAACAATATCCTTGGTTGTGTGCTTCATTAAATACATTGTCGTCCCTATACTCCAACTTGTCGGGTCATGGTTATTTGAAAATATTTGGCCTTATCAAAATTTTGGATGAATTACTCCTCAATTTGCCTTCAAATGACATTGCCAACTTTGAAAGGGTATTGCTAATTTATTTCCTTCCCGATAGATGTGTGAGATTTAAAAAAATAAAAATAAAAAAATATTTGGCCAACTTTTTACGAATGACGGCAATGAACTTTCCAACATTCAAATTCGGGCTCATGCATTTGCAATAGCACTGATAACAATTTGGGAGTCCCCCTTGAGGTGTAACTGTTCTACATCAATCAGCTTAGCCAAATCAACAACAAGGATGCCTTCTTGCACTTTTGCATTATTATTAGTATCATCCACTAACTTCTTCATCTCAAAAGCTAAAATATTACCATCTGCATCCCAAAAAATACACTCGGCACTCGACGGACCCGAATTCTCCTTTGATGCTTTGTCAAAATTGATTTCGACCCAATGCACCTCAACTCTTTGACAAGAAATTGGATGAGCTCTAGGAAGCCCATGAATGGGAAAATTTAGTGAATTGTTACAAATAGAAGAGTTACTAACATCCTCTAAAGGGTGATGTGACCTATGGTTGAACCTATATAGTTATATTCTTGCATAGGTATAGAGGGGCATGCTCCTTGTGTGAAGGAAATGTGATTTAAAAGGAACCAAAATTATAACAAAGCTAATTCAAAATCAGAAAACTAAGAAACAACTGGATTAGGCTAAAAAGGAGGTCAAACCATGGTGAAATTTGATGTAAATGAAGTATGTTGATCTCCTTGTTGTGCATTTTTTTTCAAACTATTCAATTGCGATGTTTGCTCATGAAGTAATAGCATAACAATGCTCTATTGATTTGTATGTAACATGATTGAAAAAGGGCTGTGTTGGATAATATGAATGAAGGGAGATGAAATGGAGGGATAGGATCAAAGAAACATAATCAATGGTTAGTAGAGACTCGGTCTTTTCAAGCCATGAGAGGTAGCCACGTGGTAACATGGGAGAGATTGAGAGGCATATTGGACCCTTGAGATGACAAGAGAAGACCTTTCTATAAAGGCAAGGCTTGTCTTACCTTCAAAGATATAGGTATGAGAGAAATAAAGAAAATTAAATTATTTTGATGAAACTTTTAGGAAACGGCTTGCGTGAGCTTCCTTCCAAAATGGAGAATGCATTTAAGGTTAAGGGAAAAATAGGGTGAACATTTATGGAAAAGAGTTGGCCCTTTCCTAATCCAAAGGATTATAAATGTGCAAATGATAAGGGTAGGATTAGGATTAAGATTGGAGGCAAGTGGAAAATATGAAGTAACAGTTGGAGAGAGAAATGAGTGAATTAGATATTTTATTTAATTCATTTTTGGAGAAAATGGAGATTTAGAAATTAAATAAATAAAAAAGGATATTAATTTAATTAAATGGGAGGAAGGGAAAATGGTATATTAGACTTAGATTTGGAAATAGAAAGCGTATAGAATAATAGGTTAATTAATTATATAATAATAAATTATTTAAATAATAAGGATGATGTGAATAGATGAAAAATATAGATAGATTGACCAAACAATAGTATTTTAGGTGCCTACATTTGACCTTATTTGATATGACATGAAAATAAAATTTGTTTCAAAGAAAAATAAAATATAATTGACAAAAAAAAACTAGACGAAAAGATGTTCCAATGTAGAAGAGGTTGAAGAAAGCAATTATGGTAGGTCATGCCTCTTGAGAGTGTGGACAAGAAAAAAAAGGCCCATGCAGTCGGTTGATATATGAAAAGGCCATGAAAAATAGATCCAAGAGGAAAGAAAAAAGGTGTTGGAAAAAATGGAGGAAAACACATTTAGTAGGAGGAAATGACACAAGAAAAAGGGCTTTGGCACAACTACACATAGTAAAAAGGGATGATTTACTATTCATTTGTGAATTAAGTTAATAAACATTTAGATAGACCAAAGAGGGTAGGAGAACCAAAATAGAAAATGTACAACATGTACCACATTATGGAGATCTTGTGCAAGCACCAAGGTAGAGATGATGATTGGACCGTCAACTATGCCTCGTCATTTTTTTTAAAAGTTTATTTTGTAGGTAAATGATGCTTAGAAAGTTAAGATTTAGGTTATTTTTCACAATCATGTTGGAAAAGTTTGCCAACAAATGGGTGAAAATTTGCAAAAATGAGCACACCAGTTAAGAAAATTCACCAAAAGATAAATGAATATGTTGAAATAAATGCAAATTTGTAAGAAGTAGATTCATAAAAATATAGGCGATTCTACCAGAAAGGGGAACATTCCTCTCAATAGGTGAATCCATGAAAGAAAGTGTGGATTCACCCAAAAATAGGGGTGGATTGGCTAGAAACCAATGGATTCATGGAAGAAAGGAAACATTTCAACACAAATGCGTGAATTTACCACATAGGGTGGATTTCAAAAGGGAAACTCTGCTTTGTAGATGGGAAGATTCATCGGTAAAGGGATGAATAGTTTTGTAACTTGAAAAAGGAAAATTCACTTTGTGAAGGGGCAAATTCTCTAGGTGTGTATAGGGAGGGGAGATAGGAAAAGAGAAGAAGTTAAGCATATACAAGATGACGAAACTATTGACATGGTGGTGTGATGTTGTATAGATGGGATTAGAGGCATTACAAACATGGGATTGGAGGTCAATAATCCTAGGCTTGGATTATCAATTCCAAGATGACGATTGTGAGATTTAGGAGGCATGTAGGACAACTTATGCGATGCAGATGTTATATGTATGGATGCATCAAGCATTATTGATGACAGTTGTAGAGAAGGGAAGTAGAGGAGTGAGACCTCTATCTTCTATTTTTTTGTGGGTGAGATGGAAATTATTTTAGAGGATGCTTAGAGGATATTATGGCTCTCGATTATGGGGCCATGAGCATATAGCAAGAGAAAAACACCAATACAGGTAAGTTACAACAACTAGTTGAGAGGGATAACCTACTTGTGATATGCAAATATAATTAAATATTGACAGGGCACTACTGATAGTACTAGGCAAGACACTTTTTTTGTGTGGTCTAGTTAGTGGATATTCCTACTTGATAGCAGTGGGAGAATGTTATCTTTGAGTTAAGGTGTTTGTATTTTATACATGGTGAACACGAGGAGGCACTTTTCATGGGGCATGCATATGCTTATGCAGATGTACATGGACATGCATACAATATTCTATAAAGAGGGGAAAAGTCTCACCCATGTAACACTACTATAAGTATGAGCACATGAGAAAATGGGAGAAAATTGTTGGGAGTCAACCAATTGGAGTGTAGTTAGAGAGGGAAGCCGATGATCCTATTATTTTCATTTAGAGGGGAAGCTTGCACTACTGAGATTTTTAGGGCATGATCCATTGGCATAAATACTTAGATGATTTAGAGGTGGGATAGACTACATTAAGGCCATACAAAGTGATGAGAGATGATAAGAGGATCTAGAATATGTGTAGTATATGATGATATTATGGTTTTTTTGGTTAGGAGACAAGCCTTCATTATTAGGAAGTATAGGCTAGATTGTGTGCCACAACAACTTTGGATTGTTGGGACATCACCTAGGGTCACATGTTTTTTCTCGAGTTACAAGGAAGGTGATTTATTGGGGCACATAGATTCATTGAAATTTTGTAGCACATGGATGACAATGATTGACACAAGTGGTCTTATATGTACATAGAGGAGTGAAAGATCCCAATATGCGACTCTAAATGATTTCAAAAGGACCTAGCATGGATATGGTTAGAAGGATGGAGGCCATGCTAGGTGAGGCATCATGGATGAGGAGGGCTAGAGTGGGGGAAAAAGGAATAGGAGGAACAAATAGGGGACAAGGGGGGTAGGAGGAAGGAGAGAGAGGACATGATAGAGGAGTAGATGTAGAGGGGGAGAGTAGTAGTGGGTCCTCAAGATCACTAAGCTTAGACAACATGTATATTGATGCACTCAAGGACCTAGGGAAAGAGGAGTACTCACATGGTATAGGAGAGGAGGAAATAGTTGTACAACTGACAACTATGCAGAGCAAGCTCAACTATTTATGATGACACATCATTAGTATGTAGGCCTAGATCAACACCTTGATCACAAAGAGATAACCCAACTAAAAAACATGATAGGATGGAAGGTCAAAGGGACATCACCATAGCCAAGTGTAGCAACTTGGTGACACAAAAATATGGATCGTTCATGGAGAAGGATAGTCTAATCACATTGAGGGCCCAAGCCCTAAAACAGAGAGACAACTTGTGAGTTTCTCATGATGCCTTGGATCTAGAGTGTATAGCTTATGTGACAAACGTGACCATGCTAAGGTAGGAGAGAGATGTGATGTGTAGTATTAGAGGGTCAATATGTGTGGTGGAGCTAGTGAGGGACCTATCTTGGGATACATATGAGGCTACCTATAATAGGTGCCTATATGAGATATTAGTGCCTCTAGAGCACAATATTATGCAATGGTTAGTGGGTTGGCTAACAGTGGATCTCAAATGGCTTGGAGTAGATCTTGGATAGTTAGGAGTGAAGAATCACATCAGTTGAAGGTTTAATGATGTTCCAAACACCAGTATTAAGGGAGGATTAGCACCACCACCACCACTAACACTAGGGGTAGCATGAGGGGATAGGAAAACATCACCTCCATATTTGGATGAAGGCAACACTAATAGGTAGTGCTAGAGCCCATTTTGACTACATATTAGAGTAAGAATGAATTATAGATATGATCTTGTATATGAGGCATTTGATACATGAGCATGGACTAGATATATTATGAGATGGATATTTTTTGAGACATATGTATTCATGTATGCATGCTTGTATATATGTTTACATGTATATGTGTATATATGTATGTTTACATGTGCAAGTTTGTATGTATATGTGTGTGTATACATACATACATACATATATATATTTATATATATACACCTACACACACATACACACACACACACACATATAGTTGAATATGTATATATAGATATATATATAGATATATACATGTACACTATAAAAAGAGAAGCAATGCAAATAGGGTAGATCACCTCTCCTTTTCAAGATTACACATTCAGAAGGAAGATGCTCCAATATCCTCAATTGGTGACTCAAGTGCTAATTGGGACAATGATCCTTCACTAAATATATAATTTTGAAATAGGAAATTATAATAAAGACATAAATGCAGATTTAGAAATATTTACAAGCATATAAAAATGAAATAGGAAATAGATGCCTTAATATATAAATAATTGACAAACAAAGTCTAAAAAGTACTTGTAACAACTTTTCAGATCCCAACACTTTAACCTGTTTGCCTTTCAAATTTGAGTATGTTCTGGAAGGTTTACAACGACTGAGCCGATCTATACCCAGGTATAGAACGATTGACTCGATCTATATCTTGGGTTTTTGCTTGAAAATTTTATGGATGACACTTAAAAAATAGGGAAAAGGTTGGGTAAAAGGGGTTTGTTTTGGTCAAATCCCCATTTAGGAATCAACCTTGAAAATGGAAGAAATTGCATAAAAGGAAAGTATGTAGAAAGGTAAATGTTTGATTCACCTTGCTTAAACCCTCATAGACGGATGTAAAAATGGCTCATACCCATGACAATGCTTGAATGTGCTTGGAATCAAGGAGTTGACCTTTATTTTTAGAATAGGAATCAAGGATTCCCTCACAAATGCATGGATCTATGAACATGACTCCTAGATCTTCAATGTAGATATGCTTCATAATCCCTTGCAATGAAGGAGAGATGAATTTAAATGGATCTCCTTACTTGATTGAGAATTCCTCTACTTGGCCATCATGGAAGAGAAACTTGCTTTGATTTAGAAGATTTTTTTGGAAAGAACTTGAATTGGAGAAACTAGAACTTGGATTCTTGCCTTTAGATCTTGAATCCATTTGCTCAATTGCTCAAGTGATTGCTCGATTTCTCTTGAAAAATTGATTGCAAATTCTTGAGTATAGTTCTTGGTTATAAAATGAGGAGAGATAGGATTTTTTAATACCTCATCCATCATTTTAAGATTTAAAATTAATTCAGGTTGACCACATGACTTTTTTTTCAATTAACACCTAGATATAGGGCTCCAAGTCAAATCTCGACCTAAATCTAAGGGTACAAAATGAGTGAGAAGATATGTACTTGGGTACAAAATGGCTAAGCCATTATTTAGCTAGGATTTTGATTCTAGATTTGAATTGGGTGTTGAGACAGTGGAGATGAAAGCAAGAAAATAGGAATCAAGTTGCTAGGATCAAGCATAACAAACATTTGATCTCAAAATACCAAAATGGGGCCTAATAGAGCACCTAATTATGGGTGCTAATTTTTTAGGACAATATATATAGTCCCCACTTTAGCGGGAGTATGAGACAAACTCACGCTTTGAGTAAAGTAGACCAATGCATACGAACAATTTTATCAAGGTCAAGGAGACAAAGAAACATCAAGCCCCCAAGTGACTTAAGTCTTCATCAAATCCAAAACCAAGATAAAAGAGGCATCACTTGAAAGAGAGCAAAAAGAGAGAGAAAGAGGCACATCCACTAGCCTAGTAAGGTATTGCCCTATTATGGATCATGCAAATAGAAAGCACTGTTGCAAAATATGGCATTGATAGTATTGCAAGCTATTTTATGCTAGTCAACCCATGAAACAAAGGGACCAGTCCTTAAGGAAAACATTGTTTCCATTAATGGATCTTGAAAAGGCGATTAGTCCTAAGGAAAACATTGTCTCAAAAGGGATCTAAAAAATGAGGATTAGTCTTTAAGGAAAGAATTGTCTCCATTAAGGGATTTGCTGAATAATGAATAGGGGCATGATAATGAAAAAGATGAACATAAGGAAAGTATTGTCTTCTTAGTCATCTACATGAGAGAGATTGCATTGAATTGTTGTGTGTATGGAAACTATGAAACAAGGAGTAGAGTGTATGCCCCATGTTAAAGAGATTGCAAACTTCTTAACAAGAGCAATGACTTTAATAGAACATACATGGACCAAAAATAGATGTTTCCAGTATGAGATGCCCCCAAGAAAGGACACACCAAGGGAAATAACACATGACAAAAGAGAGCATGAAAGATATCTACTAACTTAGGGGTTAGTATGATCACATGATAACTCATGTATATTAGAATTATATCAAAATGAACTTTCATCATTCCCCAAAGGTAGTAGAACTACAAGCATAATAGAAGAATGTAATGTTTAAGAGTTACAAAAAAGAGTCTTTTTGGGTCAGCATCACAGAGACCAAAAAGAATAGGTAGCTGGGTTGATGCACAAAGTTGGGTACCAATTCTGCAGAAATTTGCGACCAAAATTTTTTGGCACAAGAAATGGGCACCCGTTTTTTAAAAATTAGGTGCTCATTTAAGTTTAGGAGCCCGATCCATATTTAAAAATCAGGTGCCTGTTTCGTATTGGGCACCCAAAGAAAAATGGGCACCCGATTTTTACAAAATGGGTGACCATTTTTTAAAAATCAGGTGCTCGTTTAGTAAATCTATTTATTTTTTTGTTTTAATCATTTTCCATGTCATTTTCACAACTTGGAAAATGGGATTACGTTTTGCAGACCACAGATGCCCGTTTTAGCTTCTCCTACCGACCCCTCAACCGTTTTTCTCTTGTTCCAGGTACATACTATTATTTTTAACTATTTTTTTCATAAAAAATTTAGTTTCAAGTTATTTTTAATTAAAAAATATCGTTTAATGTTGTTTTGTAATTTATCGTATAAATTTAATTATATTTTATGTTTTAGTTAGTTCTTTTTAGTTTTAATTTACTTTGTAAATTATCGTACCAAACTAGAAAACTGTAAAAACTTTTAATTGAACCCTAGGTAGTAAAACAAACTAGACACAATTGAATTACAAAACCCTAAGTAGAAAACCAAAACATAAATTTAGACATGTAAATAAAATAAGAAACCATAGGTAGAATTTTTTTAACCTAAACATAACTAAAATAAAAAATTGTACCCGTAGAAAATATAAACCTACATTGTTCTAAGACAAGAAACTCTCTCTCTCTCTCTCTCTCTCTCTCTCTAAAATGTTAAAACTTGTTCCAAATCAAAACCTTTCGAAACATAGAGATTTAAAAACATCAAAAAACTTGGAATCCTTTTTCAACCTTAGGTGTACATTCTTAAAAAAAAAATTTGAACATTTGTCTTGATTGTCTTTGTAACCTGTAAAATATTTAACTTATATGTTAATCTTTAAATTATGACATGTAATTATTTTTATTTAACTCTCTTTCTCTCTCTAAAAAAAGTTAAAACATGTTCCAAATCAAAACCTTTTGAAACATAGAGATTTAAAAACATAAAAAAACTTGGAATCTTTTTTCAACCTTAGGTTTACATTCTTAAAAAAAAGCATTTGAACATTTGTCTTGATTGTCTTTGTAACCTATAAAATGTTTAACTTATATGTTAATTTTTAAATTATGACATGTAATTATTTTTATTTAAGTCTCTCTCTCTCTCTTGTTAAAACATGTTCCAAATCAAAACCTTTCAAAACATAGAGATTTAAAAACATAAAAAAACTTGAAATCTTTTTTCAACCTTAGGTGTACATTCTTAAAAGAAAACATTTGAACATTTTTCTTGATTGTCTTTGTAACCTATAAAATGTTTAACTTATATGTTAATTTTTAAATTATGACATGTAATTATCTCTCTCTCTCTCTCTAAAAAAAAATGTTAAAACATGTTCCAAATCAAAACCTTTCAAAACATAGAGATTTAAAAACATAAAAAAATTTGGAATCTTTTTTCAACCTTAGGTGTACATTCTTGAAAAAAAAACATTTGAACATTTTTCTTGATTGTCTTTGTAACCTATAAAATGTTTAACTTATATGTTAATTTTTAAATTATGACATGTAATTATTTTTATTTAAGTAAGTGTGTGTGTGTGTGTGTGTGTAAGGTAAAATGTTTAAATCAATTTTTTATTATTTAAGTCTTTCTTTATAAGGTAAAATGTAATTTGTATGTTAATTGTTAATTTTTATGTTTTTATATGTATGCAAATTATAAAAATGGATGATTTTAACATTGATGAGCGTTTAGGTCAGCAAGCTCCACCACCACCACCACCACTAGCTCCAGCTCTAGCTCTAGCTCCACCTCCACTTACAGAGTTGAGAGACAATATTAGGAGAAATGTAGAGGCCATAGTGAGAGATGTAAATACTGTTAGGCATGATCCCCATCCACCTCCCCAGCTACTACACCTTACAGATAGCATGCAAGGCATAGTAGATTATGTACATACATTAGACTTTGAGCTTGATAGTTTTCAGTCATGGAGGGAGACTATGCATGCATATTATGCTGACGACCTCTCTTATAAAAAGGTCAATAATTTAAAAGTTACAAAAAGTGATATGACATGTTATTTTTTGAACCCTAAAATGGGTGAGGAGATACTTGGCAATAAGCCACGTATTTCCATTAGATGGTGTCGACACCTTGGTATAGTGGAGCATTTTTGGGAGTGGCGGTGGATGGTATTTGACCATCCACCACACACTAATCATGAGGTCCCCCTTTATTTAAAAAAAAAACATGGGCTGAATTTGAATTGGGTAGGAAACCCAATTACTTTGACATGAGAGAATTCCAGGGGGTTGGTTGGGGCATGCCATAGGACAGGCCAGGGGACAAATTGAGTGATAGAACTAGAAATCACGTGTGTAATGAGCTCCTTGTTCCTCTTCCTATTCCAGTAGTTCCTGCACCTGTCCATCATCGAGCAGTGCAGTCAACTCTCGATTCATTGAGTGCCCTTACATGCAATTTATTAGAGCACTTGACCCAGGCGAGGGCTGCCCCCAGCATAGCACATGTTTGCATGAGTTGTGGGGATATATGTAGGGGTCCCTAGACTGATCCTGATGCTGTCCATGCTGCCCATGGTGGATATGCTGATGATGATGGTGGCACACATGGTGGTGTTGGAGATGATATCACATCATTTGTTAATTTTCTCAATGTGGACAATGATCATCCTGCAAAGGTAAATTTAATTATAATTTATAGTGCAATATTAAATTTCATATTTATACAATTATGAACCATAACATGTGGATTTTTTGGTGGACAAAGGAGGGTTGAACCTCCATCTTTCATTAGCCATCATCGTATGACATCCACACCTTGACATCTTGGTGCCCCGTTCACGGTATGCACATTGATCTTTCAATACATTTAAACTTTAAACAAAATAAACTTTAATTGATAATGTGTTTGACATATTTTTTTGTGATTTTGTAGGGTCTCTCATGTAACACTAAGATTGGCATTTCTTCATTCTCTACCCCACTGGTCACTCAGAGTCAGCCTCATATACCTAGTATATTTTTCATTCATTAATTTTAAGTGTTTATATCTTACTAATTTATGTTCAACTTTGATTCGTACTTATTTTTTTTTGCAATTGTAGGGTTTTGGATTGTCTCATGCTGTGCACTCACATTTACTTCCTGACTCATCGGTGACATTAGCTATGTGTCACACATAGGTAATGTACATGCTTTTATTCCATAAATTTATAGTCGAGTTATATATACTTTATAATTTATGTATATACTATAAGTTTGATTCATGCTTTGTATATGTTGTTTAGGTTGACACCACCATGAGTCTTGGCATGGCTACAAGATTAAGCCAAATGCAGCCATCGACATTGTCCATTAAGGTCATGATTAAAAGTAAGTTTTCAATGTCCATTGTGTATCTAGATCTTTTACACCTGAATTATTAAAATTTTGTATTGTTTGTTTTTACAGGACTTGACTACATCTACTTTTGATGTAGCTGAGAGAGGACCTCCATGTCCCACTAAGGGCATTACCAAGCATAGACACTTGGTAAAATTTTAAATGTTCAAATTAATATTAACTTTGTGTATCTAAATATTTTATACTTGAATTATTAAAATTTTGTAATATTTATTTTTACAAGACTTGAGTGCATCCACTTCTCATGTAGTTGAGAGAGGACTTTCATGTCCCACCGAGGGCATTACTGAGCATGTATGCATGGTAAAATATTAAATATTCAAATTTATATTAATTATTTTTTAAGTGAATTTTTTAATAGTCTTTTGATGAGATCTTTTAAAAAGTTACAGGAGGATGAGGGCACTCATGAGCAGACACAACATGATGGTGCATCATAGTCTTCTTCACGTGGAGTGAAGATGACTACAGATCAACTAGATGAGTAGAGTTAGATTATACTTGTCACATACATTATTTTTACTTTTTATATGATGAACATTTTATGATGGCACATGATATATATATATATATATATATATATATATATATATATATATATATATATATATATATATATATATATATATATATATATATATATATATATATATATATATATATATATATATTATCAAGACTTGTTATCATGTTATTTGGACTTGTGTTATGATGACTTCTCATATTATTTTTACTTGTTGTTAGAGTAGGACTTGCATTACTAGAACTTGTTATCATATATTACTTGGACTTGTTGTTAGAGTAAGAATTTGTTGTGTGATTATATATATCATGAGTTGATATGATGGACATTATGATACATATTATTGCAGGACTTGTTATGTTATTTATCTTATTCATGGACTTTTAATCCTATTTCATGATTTTTTCAAATAGTGGTTTGAATGTAGATATATGAGCTTATGTAATATGATCATTTAATATCAATTGTAATTAAATATCAATTACATAAAAAAACCATCTATCTAACAATGAGATCTATTAATTCATGTGTAATTGACAAGAACAATATAGATGTTACAAGTAATATTGACTTTGATTAACTATAAAAAATCATCTATCTAACAATGAGATCTATTAATTCATGTAATTGCGAAGAACAATATCGATGTTACAAGTAAGATTGAATTTGATTAACTATAAAAAACCATCTATCTAACTATGAGATCTATTAATTCATGTAATTGAGAAGAACAATATTGATGTTACAAGTAATATTGACTTTGATTAACTATAAAAAATCATCTATCTAACTATGAGATCTATTAATTCATGTAATTGACAAGAACAATATCAATATTACAAGTAATATTGACTTTCATTAACTATAAAAAACCATCTATCTAACTATGAGATCTATTAATTCATGAAATTGACAAGAACAATATCGATGTTACAAGTAATATTGACTTTGATTAACTATTAAAAACCATCTATCTAACAATGAGATCTATTAATTTGAACAATGAATATGGATGCACAAATAAATCTATCATAATCTATTAGTGAACATGATTTGACCAATGTGCATAGTTTAATATATTTAAAGAAAAATTAGGTGAATAAAACTATGAATTTAACTTATATATTTAAAATAAAGTTGGACATGAATAAAAGTGGGTTCATGAACTGTTTACAAAACCAAAAATTGGATGAATACAAGTGTGCATTGAACTGCATAAATAGTTCATGTCTATGTTTTTCCAGACATCCTGCATCATAAAAATAAATGTTGAAATGTTAGAGAATACATTTATTTAAATGTAAAGCTCATTTAAAGTCAATTTTAATTTATTTCAAATCTATATCTCTAAATTATAATTTATATGACACTTGAAAGAAGACATAGATATTTATATAGAAAAACATATAAAAATAAGGCAAATTGAACAAAAACTTACATGTATAAATTTGATTCAACCTAATACATACCATCAATATCCTCTCTTTTCTGCAATGTGTCTATGATTGCCTCATGCTCTTCCATTGAAAGCATCCATAATATTTTATCAGTAGGTCTCCCTTTGTATCTTTCCAATTTGATATTTGTTGCCACTACCAAATGGGAATAGTGCATAATCTTCTTTTTTGATTAGTAGTCTTCAAAAGTTGGTAAACCATTCCTTCTTGTTAGTTATTTGCATAGCCATGTACCAACTACCACAACAGAAAAAATTGGATATTGAAAATCATCATCATCTACTTGATGACATATTAACTTTTTCTTAGGTTCTACACATCGAGCTAACCAATACTCTGTCTGCTCTTCATTATCCTCAGGTGCAACAACAACATACACGTCTTGCAAAACAAAATTAAGTACATGCACAAATAAAAGTTGTTTAAAGATTTATAATTCAAATATAATCATAAATTATATGACATACAAATGTAATAAATATAATTTAAAGTTTTACAATAAATTGAATTAAGGGTGGTCCCACAATGCTGTGTCCCACTTTTTGGCCAACTTTGACATAGAGATCAACATTCTGAGAAAAAACTTCACTTTCAAACACCTATTGCTGCAAAACTATTAGAAATTTGAAGATGATGTAAACTAGAGTCTTTTAGAATTTTCTTTCTAGTTTCTTAATATATTTTTCTAAAAAAAATTAAAATTCATTACTCATTTTTTCTTCTCCTTCGAAAAGTGGTTGGTGTGAAAAACTGTGTTTTTAAAGAGTTACGGTCATTTGGATCAACATATTTTTTTTTAAAAAAATGCTAACGATGTAATTATTTCAAGATTATATTTGTAACTTCAATATTTAAAGGATGCAATTGCTTTCATTCATTTTGGGTCAATATTTCATAGTTTATTAAGTTCTAAAGTGACAGTAACTTTAATTTAGACATAAGGTCACTTGGATCACTATAACTTGATCTGTGTATATCGAAATTTATTTTTTCTTTTTTTTTAATAGAAAGGTAACACAAATACTTTCTTCCTACATATTTTTTATAATTTTTTTTTTGCAATTTACTATTTTTCCCAAAGTCTTGAAGCGCCAAGTTGTTGAATGACCAAACAACCTATGTTTAGTTAAAGTAATATTTAAAAGTGATAATGAACTCAATATGTATTAAAATTATATTCATTAAAAAATTTGTTCCGAATAGCATCATACTAGATAAACAAGTTTTTAAAATAGATTCATTTGATATGCCAAAACTTTAATTTGAAGTGATTTTTTGTCAGCATTTTAATAGGTGAGAAGGAGACTCCATTGTAGGTATGAATGAGGAGTATAGATGTTATATCAATGTTTTTTAACCTAAGAGGCTTTGATCTAAGCATTTGTAATTAATTCCTTCAAATGGAACCTCTTAAGGCTTAAATCATCATATTTTACTAAAAATGTGTCATTTGAAAGCAAAAATTAGCATGTCTAAAAAAGTGGGACACACTTTTGTTGGACCACCCTTAAATTACCAGGATGTATGAGGTCTGAAACACTATCATAATCTTTTGATGCAAATGCATGATCCAAGTCTTCATTTATTATATCATCTTGATCTTGTGTCTCACTAGGTGTTAAGGATTTTTGTTGCCATTCTTCAACCCATTCTGTATTCTCACATTCTTCCCATTCACATGCAATACAAAATTGACAAAAACATGCAAGCTCTCTAGTCCATATAGTCCAAGTGTTAGAATTAGAACTCTTAAATTAATGCCATTTAGCCGATCTGCTGTTTGTATCACAATCATATCTTGAAAGGATATTCTTCTCTTCAACTAGCCATAAAAAAATCTGATTGTAGAGTTCTGACTTGAGCCTGTAGATAAACTTGTTTTACACCATTCAACAATTACACGTGCATCTTTAAATTTTGATTTTTTCTCAAATTTGAGTTGCTCTCTACAAAGGGCTCTCTTAACACATGCATCAACACCATCATGTTCTCCCTTCCCATGTCCAGCCTCAAAAAAACTCTAGATATGTTGGATATTTATTTTCTTATGTATCCTACTCAACCAATAAAACATTGTAGCATTCTTGAATTGCCCTGTGCAGTTATTTGACCATATTAGATGTTGTGTTATATGAATTTCTCTCTCCTTTAAATTTTCATAAAATGTCTTAAAGTAATACTGGATAAACTCTAATGAGTGTAATTTATTATCACTCATATAGAAATGGTACTCTCTCAATATTTTTCGATTCTCTTCGGTACTATCAGGTGCATGCCTATAGACAATATGAACAAAAAATGTTACTTGCACTGAATTATAATATTGCGATTGATTCTCATCTTGTGGTGCAAGCATGTAGTTCTCTGCAAAGTCAATGACTAAAAGCATACTGCCAGTTAGAAATGTATTCTTGCATATGAGAAATTGTCCATCAAACCATCTAGAATTTTGAGAGTGTTTCACATATTTAGGTATGACCTTACTCTTGAATTCATTCATAAAAGCATGAACACTAAGTTTTTCAGTTATTAGATCACACCATTTTTCAACCTTTCCATCCTTCAATGGATACTCAACAGTTTTAAATCTTTGTACATCAACTAATTGTTGTCCAAAATAAATTGAAACATTTTCATGCAAACATTCATCTAATAATGTAAGATTGCCACATATATCACATACACTAGAAACACATGCATTCAATAGATAAAATTGCTCATTAGGTGGGTTACAAAACAAACTTGATATAAACTCCTTTATAGTTTGAGGTGGTATATTTATACCATATTCCTCCAACTTTTCATTAGTATGCATGGTAGAACGTATAGATCAAAAAATATCATAATGATAATGAAATTAAACATGAGTTTTGCAACAGGTGATTTTTTCCTTGGTAATCCTTACATACCATGGTTTACATTTTTTAAAATATCTTTGACTAATACTAATAGTTAACACCTTATCATCCATGAATTTTTTTATACAATTCAGTTTGAGTCATATCCAAAAGGTGTTTTGGATGTGGATCACAAACTTTTGAACCGACTCTTAATTTAAGAACATCTCTAGCATTAGGGGATACTCTTGTATTATCATGCCAAAAATTTTTAATCAAAGTTTTGACTTCACTGATGAACTACAACTGATTGAATATCTGAGATAAACTGAAGAACTGTGATTAGAGATCACCAAGTACTGAAATGATATGTAAGATGATTAAATCAGTCATTATGTTGTCATTGATGTCAACTAGTTTTGACAGTACTTATCATGTAAGTTACAAACATCTAAACATCTGTAAAAAGGAAGAAAGGATGAAGAACTAAGATATCTACATGGAGAAAGATGGATATGACAAATGAGGATAAGGAATAATTTGGGTAACTTATTGATGAGTCTATGATCTCATACTGTTGACTTGATTATGTTGCATTAATCTATTATGAAGAAGGAAGCAAAATTGTACAAGACAATGTGGTCAGTAAATGAAGACTTCAGTATACATTGAGGTAGTGTAGTGTATACCGAGTGACAGTATTAACCGAGCTTGTATTCGCTAACACATTTCTTTGTTAACCGAGTATGGATGAAAGTATTAAATGCTTAGTTTAGCCAACAAAAATGATGAGATGGAAATTTTGATGATTTCGAGATTGAGGATAAAGTTTGTTATGAGATCCACGACTAACAAAATTTGGAGATCTAAAGGATGAAATTAAAACATGTTGTTGACACAACTGCTGAGGAAGGTTAAGAGGCAAAATCAACGAAGAAGAATAAGTGGCAAAATCTGATGGTTGATATGAAAATGGTTTATCTGTCTATTTAAGAGATATGAGTTTCATTATTGGAATTATGCCAGAAGAAAGAAGACTGTAGAGATATTGCGTGAATACAATTTCATGCATGCCTGATTAGACTGGTTGAAGGAGAACCAAACTGCAGAACATTATCGAGCGTCAGAGAGCTATTAGCGAGTGAAAGTAAGTTGAGGAAGTGAATTGAAATATTGATCAGAGGATTTGCATGGGCTTAGAATAGATCTGAACATCTATAAATTTAAGTTGTATTGTAATAAGATCAACTACTATTTTAGTTTAACCATTGATACATAAAATCTCCTAACCGGGTGAACTTAACCATCTTATGTTATGCCCCTATGTCATTCAAAGAATGTACATTGTTATCTTATTGACTCCATAGTGAATGCTAGTTGAAAGATAACTGTTAGTCTTAAATCCTCTAACAAGGTCACACCTAACAGTGTGTTTGTAACCTTTAACAGGGTTGGCTCTTCACCGAGCTCACTTCAAAAGAGTGAAAATTATTTTGGGTTACCTGTCCCAGGTGGGTTTTCCCTTACCAGGGTTTCCATGTTAAATCATTGTGTTATGTGTTTATGTGATGATTAGTTTATTGTCATACTTTACATACTGTTTATTTCATTTGGTCGGTAATCACAATGAGTTAATTAACTGGTAATCGGTAAAAGGCACAAACAGTTTAATAGTTTATGTTACCTAGCTGCAAAATTTATTGAAATTGTTTTGAGAGTTACATCTTTGTATTTGGGACTGTAGGATAACTGATTTAACTGATTCACCCCCTCTTAGTTATTCTAACATTCACTAGTAAGTTTCATGTCAAACCTCGAGAGTCTTCCACTGAAGGTCCATAAATGGTTTGTTGGATCACTTTCAAAGTTAACTCTTCTCTTTACAACTCTTGTTAAAGTTTTACGATGAATATTAAGATATCCACTTATGTTTGAAATCAATCTTTTATCAGTAGTAGTTTTATTTACTAAAGCTATTGTTATTGCTCGTCGTGCTACATTACTATCTTTAGAATGACTTTTCTTTCCAATTGTGTCAAAGACACTAGAAACAGTTGATACAACTTATTTTAGAGACTCATCCTTCTTGGATTTCACATAAATGCCTAACCTCTTCATCACTTTTCACATTTTAGATATTCTAATTAATTGTAACATTAATTGACATTGAAACCCAAATTTCTTATTATAAAAAAACTATCTAAACAATCTGGTCACATGTGTCCTAATCTGTCTCCATGAAACCAAACCACACATATTGTCTAGCACATCACTTTTTATTTGAAGTTGTTCATTCATTTTATTATCATTCAAAGGAATTTCTTTCTCAATCAGTGTTTCTATATCTACATCCAGATTGTTGATTTCAATTTGAATTGATGTTTGATTTTCACTTTCAATCAGGATTTGACTTTTAGTTCCTTTATCATTATGATTAACATTACTAATTTGTGGAATTTGATGTGCAATTAAATTTGTTACTCTATTTTCAGGAATAAAATTTAAATCATTTATATTGTAACCTGCTTCTAGCAAATGATGAACTTCTTTATCATAATAAGTTACATTTGGTTGTGAAGACATACCTGTATCCAATACTAGATTAGAAGATGCACCTGAATTTTCTTCTTCAACCTTTTCATCCATAATGGTGTCTTCATTGTTCTCCTCTTCTGAAATAATTTTTGAACTTGATGCTCCAACATTATTCAGTTTTCAAAGTCTTTCTCTTCTTTCCCATTGTCATTTTGCCTCCTCTCTATTTGTTGCAACCTCCTCAGTTGTCAGAACCTTCCTTAGCCTCTTTCTGCATTGCTTTGATTCCATTTTTGCACCAAGATTCGAGTTCAAATGTTTCTCTTCATGTCAGATCCAAAACAAGACAAAAAAAGAGAATGTTGATCAAAATATTCTATTTGCAGTATGGATCATTAAAAAAATGTTTGAATAATCTTCAATCATTGAGATTAGACCCACAGTCTTATTTTTTGGTCACATCAACTCTTTATTAAACATGAACCCATTATTTAAATGAAATGGGCACCTGTTATTTAAATGAAAAGAGCACCCATTTTTTGTATTTCATAAAATTGGTGCCTATTTTTTGAATTTAAAAAAATGGGTGCCTGTTTTGTAAAACTATGAGCGGGAACCGCACCTGCTGGCTTGGCTTTTGGTTTGGGATTGGCTTGGTGGGACCAAGCCTATGCTTGGCCCTGCAAAAATATGGCTAAGGCATTACAATATAAAATTTTTGCTTACCATAATTTTTTGGACACCTTCCCGAATGAATTTTTTGACGAAATGAAAACCCATTTTAGTTCTTATTTTGCAGATTATAAAAATATAAATTTTATAGTGATATGGAATTTTTAATATTTTTACAATATTTATTAAGCCAATGTGGTACCTAAACTTGAAATACAAGGCTAACTAAAATTTAAATAACTTTTTTAATTTTACATTTTTTGAAAAATGAGTTATATCACATCAATCTACATAGATTTTCCTTCAAATTAATTTTTTTTTTTTTAAAAATGAAGTTATCATCGAATTATGGTGGCCGTACACCAGAGGTTTAAAAAATGTACTTTATAGTCAATTAAAAATTAATAAAAAAAATATTCAATAAAAAAAGATAAAATATTCTCATCAATATTTAGTGTTTTAGGTACCTTTGCCTAGAAGGATTCACAAAAATACATTTATTTACTTCAAAAAAGGGTGGCCATACATGTGTGAGGTGTGGTCCTGAAACAAACATTTTCAAAAAGTGGTTTTTAAACATACCTACTAAAATTCAATTTATACCATGTGGGTAGTGAAATAAATTACATATTTGAAAAATAGACTCCGAGCACTAAATTTTATATTACTGAAGTTTTTCAAGATTCAATCTTTAAGTGCCTCAAATTTTGACATCAATTGACAAAATTTTAAAAAATAGAGAAAACACTTCCACTTTTTGGTCCAAAAGTGGGACTCAACTTCTTGCAGCCACCCAACTATTATTTTGCATCATCTCCAATCAAGCAACACAAAGGCACATTTACGAATCGTGATACATGCATGACATAACATGTAACAACATATAAAAGAAATGAGATACAATTAAATGTAACCCATCAAATAAATGTTAGGGTTTTGATAGATATGAGCAATAAATAATATTAAGATAATGCACAAATAGAGAAGAAAAAAAAAAACAAATAACACAGAGATTTAACGAGGTTCACACAATATGGACTACATCCACCAGAGATACAATTGTCCAATAGTTTTATTATCCAACGAAGAGCAAATTACAATATGATTATTTTTCCCATCACATGCAACCACTTATTAATCAAGCCTTTAGAGAAAATTTACAAGATCGATTAACAAATTTAACCCTCACCTTAAAAGAATATTCTCATAATCTTTCCCTCCTACTTGTACATGTACACGTATTCTTGTACATATGAGAACTTTGGGGGGGGGGCTTCAGGACCCTATTATAGAGACACTTCACACCAACACCTGCACCCAACGAGTGTGTACAATCCTTGCATGATTAGTCATCACATGCCAACAATAAATGTGTTGGTAGTATTGAGCTATACATTTCAATAAAGTTGGACAACACCTTCAATTAAATTCTACAAATTTTAATTACTCTCTGTACAAATAAGAAGCCATTAGTAGGTGCTCACTAATTGATACAAAGCATCATTGGACAACCATCAATATCCCAAGGATCTTAATGATCCAATTAAAACAATTCCATCTTTTCATCATCAGATTCAACACTTATAGAGGCATCTTAAACACTCAACCAACCTTTTCAATATCATTCCATCCATATGTTTCAAGGTCACATTCATAACTCATTTATGATTTCAAGAATCATAAACTATTCAACAAGTTCTTACCTTCGTACCATTAAACCGTATGTATCTTCATCACAACAAGATAAATAAGATTAATTAATCCACATCCAAATACCGTTTAATCTATTGACAACAAAAACTCCATATCCTGATCATATTCAAGCCACAACAACTAAATCTGATCACACACATTAATCTTTAATGACATATGAAATCATAAAACTGTCATACTTCCTTTTTCTAGATTAGCACTTTGTTGCTAATAATTCCACACCAGAAATTATCATGCCAATCACTCCAATGAATTTGTAGACAACTAGGATAACAACAACATATCCAAAAATCTTAAAGATCCAACAGTTCAATTAGAAGTTATGATACATTTACTGATAGCCTTTTTTACTGTCATAAACTAGGAAGAATTATGCAAAAAAGTCCGCCTAGGGCATCAAATATCTCAATGAAGACAAAACCAATCAATGTATAACCAATTCCATATTAAAGTGCATCTAATGCTCTATTTAAATCTAAAAGATCATAATTTTCCAATGGTTACAAAGTGAGTTATTACCAAACCCTTGCAAACAACTACATAAAAGAGGGTTTCTAAATAGATTTTGGAAATCTTATTCAATCTCAGTCCAAAATTCACAACAGTATCTTTAAATTGGTTCAAAATAAAATTGATTCAACATTAATGAAATTTACTCTTGACATGTCTTCTTGACCTCCTAGAACTAGGTGCTCTTGCACCATACTGTTGACATTGAGAATTTTCCAAGTCTCTTAGAAATATAACCTACAAGAAAAAAATTAAACCGAAATCCACATCTTTGCCTTCACCCTTGCCTCTTCATGTCTCTTGTCTTCCTTCATCTTCTTTATGCCTCTTCTACCATCAACTTTATCTTTAAGGACACACGACTGTCCTCGTATTTACCTCTTCAATGACTCCTATTAATGGAGTATGTAATGGTTGCTACCTCAAGTGCCTTATTAGTCAGAAGTCCACCTTTCCATTATTGCTTCACCTATCCAACAAAAAATTCCCTTTTGCCAAACCTAGGAGTCCCTTACTTCCTCTTAACCCTAGTCTTTTGGAAATCAATGGACCATCCAATGGTCCTAACAGACCTTCCTTGTTTGCCCACACACACACACAACCTCACACCTTCTTGTAGCTAGATGGACAAGCACCCAGAACCAAAACTCATTAGCAAAATACCAAAATCTTTTGAAGCTAGGTTTTTTTGTGGATTGCCTCCTTTAGCACTCTACCCACACACTTAGGATATTCTATCTCTGATGCCAATTTGATGTAGAGCATCATGGAACAACCATCAATATCCCAAGGATCTTAATGATCCAATCAACATTTCCATATATTCATCATCAAATTTAACACTTATAGAGGCATCTTAAACACTCAACCAACAATTTAAATATCATTCCATCCATATGTTTCAAGGTGGCATTCATAACTCATTTATGATTTCAACAATCATAAACTATTCAACAAGTTCTTACCTTCATACCCTTAAACCACATGCATCCTGACCAAAACAAGATAAATCAGATTAAGTTTAATCCACACCCAAACACCGTTTAATCTATTGAAAATACCAACTCCATATACTAATCATATTCATGCCACAACACCTAAATCTAGTCACAAACATTAATCTTTAATGGCAATTGAAATCACAAAACTGTCATACTACCTTTTTCTAGATCATCACTCTTTTGCTAACAACTTTCACACCAAACATTATTATTCCAATCTCTCCAGTGAAGTTGTAGACAACTAGGATAACAACAACATATCCAAAACTCATGAAGATCCAATGGTTCAATTAGAAGTTATGATATGTTTAACAAGAGCCTTTTTGACTGTCATAAATCAAGAAGAATTGTGCATATACAGTTTGCCTAAGGCATCAAATATCTCAATGAAGACAAAACCAATCAATGTAAAACCAATTCCATATTAAAGTGCATCAAATGCTCTATTAAAATCCAAAAGAACATAATTTTCCAATGGTTACAAAGCAAGTTATTACAAACCCTTGCAAACAACTCCATAAAAGGGGGTTTCTAAACAGATTTTGGAAATCTTATTCAATCTTAGCCCAAAATTCACGACAATGTCTCTAAATTGGTTCAAAAGAAACTTGATTCAACATTAATTAAATTTACTCTTGACATGTCTTCTTGACTTCTTGGAATTAGGTGCTCTCGCATCACTAATCTCCATACAAAATGCAGTAAATGAGTAAGATTTTTCTTTTGGAGAAAATATGAAAATAGTGAAAACACACCATTTTTTAAGATGATTTTTTGTGGATTTACAACACGAGATGTAGATGATGAAGATCAAATGTATAAAATTTTCATAAAAATCTGTTGTGTAATCCACATTTCCAAACAGATATATTTTATATGTAAAATAGCCATGTTCCTATTAGTACATATAAAATTTATTAATAAACTTTTAATTATTACTTTTTAAATTTCTTTATACTTTATAAAGCAATCATAACAACATCAATAACAACTCTTTGCAACATCAATAACAAGTGCCATGTAGTGGCTAAGTACTTGCCTTTAATTATAGTAGAAACTATAATAGTATATTAATTTTTTAATTACTATGTTTTATATAGTAATAGTAGAAATAATAAATTTTTATAAATTTTTAAGTTATACTAGAAATAATAGTATATTAATTTTTTAATTATTATGTTTTATATAGTTACAATAGAAGTAATAAATTTTTATAAAAGAATTTTTATTAAAACTATTATAAATAAATAAATTTAGATAAATTGATTTTTTAAACTAAATTTTAATAAGTTTTTCAAAATAAAACTATTATAATAATATTAAATATTAATTTAATATAGTTTAATTTAAATATTAATATTTTGTAAAGAAAAAATAAAAATTATAAGCAAATAAAATCACATAATTTTTTTACATAAATAGTTGTTAATGTATAATTAGTATATAATAAAAATAATTTTTTTTTTTTTTAAAATATGAATAAAAATAAATATATATTATAATATCATAGGTTGTTATTAGTACTTGCCGATAGCTAGCAAGTACTATTGCATCACTTTTTGCATTTCTTCCATTAAGTAGTGATTAAAACCAATTTTTTGCACCAATTATAATTTAGTATTTTCTTATATTGTTAAAAATAACATATATTCTATAGTCTAAATGTTAATTTTTTAAGTTTATAATTTGTAAAAATTATTTTTTGATGATATGATTGGCTAATACATTTGAGCTCTTATTACTGGAGTGAACCAATTAAAATGTACCATGTTTGTTATTTATTGTACATGAAAATCATGCATTCAAATAATACAATCTAATTTATATATCATCTGATTTTATTCAGTTTATGGTTTACAACTTTATAGATACCTATTAAGAGATTGATTAGTTTTTCCTTATATTAAAATAATATTTCTATTTTTGTTATATTATAAAATATTGAATATTTTTTGGATTTATTTTAATATATATTATATAAATTTAGATTTAATAGAATAACATTATAATATTGTTGAAAAAGAGTTATTTGGACTAAATAATTAATATTAAAATTAATTATAAGTAGAACTATTTTACAATTTAAATTAATTATAAGTGATATTTTATAATTATTTATAAAATTAAAAAATATTATTAGAACTATAATTATAGTAATTTTATAATTTTTTATAATTAAATAATTACTTTACATATAAATTAAAATTAAAATTAAACTTAGTTATAAATTATTTTAATTAAAAATTCACTTTACATATAAATCAAAATTAAAATGAAATTTATTTATAAAACTAAAGGTAAGTACTTGGCCACTACGTGACACTTGTTTAAATTATAATATATTGTAAAAATTAATAGTATAAATATGATTGCCAGAATGGAACAAAATTTATGGATGAGAATAAATATATATTATCCCACAATAAATAAAAAACGTGGTAAATTTTAATTGGTTCACTCGTGTAATAAGACTTCAAACGCATTCAACCAATGAGATGATCAAAAATTAATTTTTAGATATTATAAAGTTAAATATTTTGCATCTATAATGAAATATAAAATTGAATTTATTTTTGGCAGTGGCAATCACGATCACCTTGTCTAATCTATAAATTAAAATGTAAAAAATATATAAGGAAGGTTTGGGAAAAAAATGAAGTGTCCCCTATGTATTTTAGTTTACCTTGCCCTATTATATACATGAAATAGATTAATCTAAATATGGAAAGCTTAAATTTGGGTATGTGAATTGTTTTCTTATTAGTACTTGCCGGTAGGCTAAGTACTATTATATCCATTTTTGAGTTTTTGATGTTAAAGTGATTAAATGAGCTGTTCTACACCAATGAAAATAATTCTTTTTTATATTTCATTATAAGTTTTTTCATTTCTAAAATATAGATGCAAATTATTTAACTTTATAATATCTAGAAATTAATTTTTGATCATCTCATTGGATGAATGCATTTGAAGTCTTATTACACGAGTGAACCAATTAAAATTTACCACGTTTGTTATTTATTGTCCTTCCACTTATTTCATTTAATTTTCTTATTTTTTATGTGAAGTTATTTGGAATCATCTTCTTTTTCTTAAAAATATTAAGGAATGCAATAAATTAGTGAGAATCAAAGATTAAAATAAGTTGCTTAAATTTTGTAATTTGTATATTTTTATAATTTATTTTAAAATTTATTTCAAAATATTGAATAAATTATTTATTTATTGAATTAGTATGCTACAATATTCCTAAGTTACTTCTAATTGGTTAGCTTTTTAAATTCATAATGTATCATATTGATCTATTAAAACTATTAAAACTATTTGATACTATTGCTCATATTATATATATAATAATATTAATAATATGTAATAAAAATATATAGCAATAAAATAAAATTAGCACTATTGTTATATTTACAAATAAAATTAAGATTAAGGTTTAAATTAATTATAATTTGCAATAAATAATTATCTATATAATTATAATTAAAAAATTATTTATTACTACAATTATTATTATATAAAATATTATAATTAATTAAAATATCTTATATATTATATAAATTTATTAAAATTAAGATTAAATTTATATATAACTTTGTACTCATTTATAAATTCACACCCCCTCTGCTTTTTGTATATTCTTTCTCCTGATTAGAAGTGCAGATGGGGGCTTGATCAGAACCTAATAATAATGACTAAATGCTGCAATAAGAGAAGCCCATCCTTTTCTGTAGTACTGCTAGATAGCTTATTGCAAAATTCAAGATTCTAATCCTTAGTTTTAAAGGTCTATTGTATAGATTGTAGATTTCTTCAGAAAGGCAAGTTACAGGCATAGATGTTAATAATCATCAGATGCTTTTACAGGAATAATAGTACTTAATCTGGTTATAATAAAAGTATATAAATGGTTAAAAATTTATGAGCGGATTTCCCTATTAGCTTCATGTTACTCACAAAACTGCGTATCATCTGGTAAGATATACCAGTGTGGACTATCAATATCATATATTTGTAAAGGTATATATATATACAAAGATAGGACTATGGTTATTTCCTCAGAATTATTGAGGGCTTCTGATGTTCAAAGATTATAATTGTATATATATATATTATATATGTATGTATATATATATATATATATATATATATATATATATACTATATATATGTATATATATATATATATATATGTATATATATATGTATATATATATACATATATGTATATATATATGTATATATATATACATATATATATATATATATATACATATATATACATATATATATATATACATATATAATACTATATATATATATGTATATATATGTATTATATATATATGTATATATATATATATATATATACATATATATATGTGTATATATATATATATATATATATACATATATATATATATATACATATATATATGTATATATTATATATATATATATATATATATATATATATATATATATATATATATATGATATATATATTATATATATATATATATATATATGTATATATATATATATATGTATATATATATGTATATATATATCTATATGTATATATATATATATATATATATATATATATATATATATATATATATACACACACTAGTATTAGTATATATATATATCTATCGATCTCTTCAGCTAAGATTAATTGATCTTCAAAGGTCAGAATCAGGAACTCTTTAATCTTGTTACTTTTATTTTTAAATATATATAAATATAGATATACTGATGACAGTATATATATATTTATATATATATCTAATCAATCTCAATATGTGAATTTTAATTAAAAGGATAAGCTTGGCAGATTTCACAGATTTGATAGAGGTATGTACATATGGTTATATATATATATACTCTATAAATATATAACCATATGTACAAGCAAATTAGTTTATGTCTTATCAATCTAAAGAGTTTGTAAAACAATAGTTGTAATTTCTGATGAATTAATTTTAGAGACCTTCAATATATCTTTGCATATCTCCTCATTTTGATAGCCAACTAGGCATGCCGTGGAATAAGTCAGAGTATTAGCATAATAAAGAGGAGACTGCTTAGTCCTGTTGCAAGTACTTCTAAAATGTTATATGTGGCAGGAAATGACAATATTAATTCGTAAGGAATATTAATCACAAAGATAATTTTTGTCTCTTTCATTATCTTGACAGTAAGGAATTTGCAATTAAAGGTAAGGAGATGTTAATAGTACTTAAGGAGTAGTGGCTTAGAAACGGTAAAATCTAAGCTTATGTTCTAATTACCTCAAATTTCCTAATATTTCCTTATTCTTAGACAGGTTTTGAAGCCAATATTCATAACATTCTTAGACAGGTTTGAAGCCAAGATGTAGGCTTTTTATCTTGATGATTGGTTAACCTTTGGTTTTGGAGGATTTTTGTCTTGTTGGATTAGACATTGTATTTTAATTGTATAAATGACTTAATCCATGTCGAATTATCAATCAATGTATATCAATTTAATCATGATTTTAAAAGTAAAACAAATCTCGAGTTTTTTCGAGTCGTGGATATGCCCATGAAAATATGTACAAATCTCGATAGTTATCGAGCCGTGGGTATGCCTACGAAAGATATGTATTTTAACAAATCTCGACAATTGTCGAGTCGTGGGTTTGCCCACGTAAATTTTGTATAAGGATAGGACCTATGGTCCTGGGCAAGGCTAAAAGTTTTCTCAACCCCGCTCTTTCCTACCAGCACCTATAGTGAGCAGGGTCACATTGTAAAATAATTATTTATATTAATAAAAAACTTTTCACAGCCTTTTACCGATTAAAAAAAGAAGATTAAATTTATATTAAAAATTAAATTTAAAATTAATTACTAAAGGCAAGTACTTGGCCACTACGTAGCACTTGTTAAATTTGTTTTTTGAAAATTAAATTCTTTGTTACAAAATCTAATTTTTGTTGTCTTTTTTTAAATGTTTTGTAATTAATTTTTTTAAAAATGTGTGAATTATTTTTCAAATTTAAAATTTGAAATGAAGTATAAAGATTGTTGATGACTTCTTTTGACATTATTGAGAGTATTAAAATTTTGACAAGCTATAATTTTTTTTCAAATTTCTCAATTGCATTCTAGTTAACTAATTTAATAATTTAATCTTTTTTAAAACTAAAAAATAATAATTTAAAATTTTTAAAAATTGATTTTATAATTATCTTATATCAAATCTCAATTTGAGGATAATTGGATATCTATATCTTTTACCCTTATTTTCTACTTTAAATTCTCAAAATAATCATTGAATTTTTTTAATTATTATATTCTTTTTCTTTTATTTTTTAATATTCTAATGGAATATTCTAATATTTAAAAAAAAAATATTCATAAAAATTTATACTATGAAACTAAAAAACTAAAAATTAATATATATTATAAAAATTTCATGATTTTAATAATCCAACTATATTCTAATTATGTTTTTATAAAATAAATTAGAGAAATTTGATCTCCAATCATTATAAAATCAAAGTTGAAATAAAATAAATAAAATAAATAAAATAATTTTGATATATTTAATAAATTAAAATTTTGAATTATTAATCTGTTTTAAAATAAAATTATATTTCTATAATGAAGAATTCATTTTTAAATTTTTTTAAATACCGAAAACAAAGTAATTATAAAACATTTCACATAGCAAATTTAAGCTTTCAAAAAATTGAATTCCATCAATATAGTATTTGACTTCAACAATAATGAATTTGAATTAAATAAATATCAATTAATTATAAAATTGGAAAAAACAAATTGGACAAATTGCACATCTTTATATTTATTTAATCTATTTCATCTTTAGATATATAAGTAATTCTTGTTTTAGTTTTATAAATAATTTATGATGGTATATATATATATATATATATGTGTATGTGTATGTGTATGTGTATGTGTATATGTATATGTAGGTAATATTTTGATTTTAAGAAATATATGATATGAAAATTTTAGCATTGTCTTCTACCCAGAGATTCACATTTACATCCTGTGGGCATAGATTCCAAGGCTGAAGAAATAGAAGGCTTGTTGGGAAACAGAACACCAAGTTATAGCCGTCGTTGGTATGGGCGGCTTGGAGAAGACATTTCTTCTCCAGAATGTCTACAATGCTTTAAAATCCAGGTATCAACATTCCATTTGGCTTTCTATTTCTAAGTATTATTCTGCAAAGAAGCTACAGCATGATATAGCCTCCCACATAGGGTTAGAGAGTAAAATTGTGAAAGCTGATGTAACTGACGAGAGAGGGGCTGAGATTATTCATGGCTGTCTAGAAGGGAAAAGATATCTTATCGTGCTGGATGATCTGTGGACGTTGTCCAGAGAAGATGATCTCTTAAATAAACTTGGTCTGCCAGCAGAGAAAGATTGTAAAGTTGTCGTGACCACAAGAAATAAGGAGGTTGCTCAAAATTCAAAAGCTCATATTTATGAGATGAACATTTTGTCAAATGAAGAAAGTTGGAAGCTGTTTTGTGTCTATGCTTTTCCGGATGACAAAGAAAACAGAGCGCCATCGCATTTGGTAGAGGTGGGTCGTGAGATTGTATATCAATGTGGAAATTTGCCACTGGCCATCAAAACCACAGCAGCATCCCTGGCCAACACCAGTACACGCCCAACCAAATGGGAGTCAAAGCGCGATCAGCTCAAAAAGCCAGATATTCCCTTTGGAGAGCGTGACCCAGTCATGGATATATTAAGATTGAGCTACGATTCCTTGCCGCCACGTCTCAAAGACTGTTTTGCTTATCTATCTTTCTTCCATGAGGATGAGAAGATAGACCCTGAATATCTAGTTTATCTACGGATAGCAGAGGGATGCATCCCAGCAGAAGCAGGAGACGAGCAGTGGAATATGGCCTGGGATTGGGTAGACCGACTTGCCCAGCTGTGTCTGCTTCAGCTATGGGAGGAAGAAAAGGATCCACTTAATTTAGCCAAATATTGTACAGTTCATGATTTGTTACATGATTTGGCAATAAACATTTCGAGAGAAAACAAATGTGTTTTTTCTGGAGGAAGTCTATACACACACAAATGGTGCCACTGGCTGGTGTCGAATTTTGTTGGCCAATAAAGATATAAATGAGAATGCCCTCTTGCGGATCCGTCCTGCTTATCTGCGCACACTCTCACTGTCTCAGAATGAGGAGATCAGAAGCATACCGGAAAGCTTGTTTACCGCAGTGAGAGGACTGCGTGTTCTGGATCTGAGCTGGACACGGATCGATACATTGGCCGAGTACGTTGGAAAGCTGGTACTTCTTAAAGTCCTCAATTTAAGGGGTACATTTATGGAGGAGCTACCACACTGTGTGAGACATCTGAAAAGTCTCTTGTTTCTTGCATTGACTACTCGACGTGACTACCTTTTACCAGAGTAGGTAACTGAACTTACTTGTCTTCGGTTTTTAGAATGCCGCAGGGTTAGGTCGGAGGGAATATCACAGCTGACCGCTTTGAGAACAATCCGATCAGAATTTGAATCGATCGAAGATGATTTGACCTCTATGACTCAGCTCCAGGAACTAGAGTTAACGGTTAGGCATGAGACGGAGTTTAGAAGGATCGAAGAAGGGATCGTTGGGCACCTGGTGAAGATGCGTCATCTCGGAATTAATAATAGGATAGGTCAATTTGTGTTGTCTCATAGGCTTAAGCGCCTTCGGCAGCTTCCGGAGAACATGAGAAAAATGAAATATCTGGAAAAGCTTATATTGCGCTGGTTTGTAATGCCAAGTTCGATATGTGACTTGGCAAATCTGAGGGTATTAATTTTATGTGATTGTCAGTGTGTTGATTATACGGAGCTGCAAACAATGCCCAATCTGGTGAAGTTGGTGATGATGGGGAATGAGTGGTGCAGAGAATTGCCTAAGGCGTTTGGAAAGTCGGGAGCATTTCCAAGCCTCCGCTTCTTCACACTTGAAAGCTTTGAAAAAATAGAGGAGTTCCCAGAATTGGAGGAGGGAGCGATGCCGTGCCTTGAGAAGTTGGATCTAGGGACTTGTTCCCGACTGAAGAAAGTGGGAGGGGGATTGGAACAGTTGAAAAGGAGTTTATTTATTCAGAAAATTGGGGTAATAAGGAATTAGTGAAAACATTTATCAGGGCCATTTGGTAGTGGGAATTAGGAAATGATGGATTTGATCAAATGCTGGAAATTGTCAAATCATGGATTTGATAATCCAGTTTTTCATTTTTGGATTATGTTTGGACAGTTTGGTTGATCCGGAATATGAGCGAGAAGATGTATTTCTTCCGTTTGGTTCCACTTTTTGAAACTGGAATTGAAAATTGAGTAAGATTTTTATTTAATTTTTTGAATTGTTTTAATATAATAATTTATTTTTATTAATTTATTTATTAATTTTATTTAATTTTATAGAAAAAATCATAAATATTTATTTTTTTATTTTATTTTATTTTATATAGAAAATTATAAATATTTTCAATTTTTTTTAATAAGGTTAATATTTAATTTTTTTAAATTTTATATTCAAAATCATAACGAAATCATAAACAACAAAAAAGTTCACGAGTTTATCAAAATATGTCCAACGTATCTACTTGAAATTATAAAAAACTTCATGTATCTACAATAGCCATATGTTAACCACATTTACGCATATGGTCCCAACAAAGTAGTGCACAAACTACACAAAGAAGGCATCGTAGAAACATGATTTCTGCTTTCACCATTGAAGCAATCTTGGCAGGACTATTTGCCTCTTGAGCCTTGCACAAGTTGCAGTCATTTCCTTCATCATGTATAGATGTAGATGGGGTAGACATAAATGTTGTTTCATCGACCCACCGGAAGTATTGACATCCACTATTTCCCTGCAATACCAAAACTACATTAGTTCTTCCTAAAATGATTAGTTGTCACATTATTTATAAACATAAAATATAATTACATATCCACACCTTTTCCCTATTTGGGCAACACCAAAATTGACGCCCAAGATTAGTTGTTGTGCGCGACGTCCTCAGCATGCATGGCCCAACACCGCATTGACACATAAGCACATTCATCGAAGTCATTGACGCTATAACGACCAATATTGCATTGGCATTATTTTGTTCATTCATACTAATTATAATTACAATAAAAAGCAACCTACTAATGACAAACCAAAGACAACGATGCAATAAAAATCAATCACTAAGGAACTAATTATAATTGCAATAAAAAGAAACATACTAATGTTCAACGAGTCTGCTACTTTTATTTTCAATTTTACAATTCTTCTCATAACTTCTTCTCTGCTTAAAACAATTGGGAGTTCTTGGGAAAGATGAAATGTTGTAGGCCTATACCCTTTTCGGGTCTGGGAGGATAGTGGTTTTGTGATCCACGGCTTCGATTTCTCTCAAATCAAGTACTGCCTGCATGATCATCTGCAACTACTGTGCTTCTTGGTCGTGGCCACTTCCTGTGCAACTAATTTCTTATCTGCTATTGTCGTTGCCTTGTTATATGTTGACTGGACTTGAATTGAGGGACATCGAAGCCGTTGATCTCACTGCTATATTTCCAGGCCTGAAAAGAGCATAGTACAGTACTATCATCTTACCTGGGTACTACAAATAGTTTGAAGCAATGAAGAAGTAATGAGAATTCATTCAAATACAGTTCATAACATTTTAGAAATTCCACATAATCAAATCTACTCTAACAATCCATGGTTGATTAAAGAGACTTTCTATTTGAAACTGAAAGGATCTAATAACACATCTATACTCGTAATAATAAATGTAATACACCAAGGAGTAACATCAGAAATATGTGTAGTCACCAGAAATATAGATTGTAAGTTGAAATCATGAACAACATATGAGCAGTGAAGAAGTAATGAGAGTTCATTCAAATACAATTCATAACATTTTAGAAACTCCACATAATCAAATCTACTCTAACAATCCATGGTTGATTAAAGAGACTTTCTATTTGAAATTGAAAGGATCTAATAACACATCTATACTCGCAATAATAAATGTAATACACCAAGGAGTAACATCAGAAATATGTGTAGTCATCAGAAATATACATTGTAAGTTGAAATCATGAACAACATATGAGCGATGAAGAAGTAATGAAAGTTCATTCAAATACAGTTCATAACATTTTAGAAACTCCACATAATCAAATATACTCTAACAATCCATGGTTGATTAAAGAGACTTTCTATTTGAAACTGAAAGGATCTAATAACACATCTATACTCGTAATAATAAATGTAATACACCAAGGAGTAACATCAGAAATATGTGTAGTCATCAGAAATATACATTGTAAGTTGAAATCATGAACAAAATATGAGCGGTGAAGAAGTAATGAGAGTTCATTCAAATACAGTTTATAACATTTTAGAAACTCCACATAATCAAATCTACTCTAAAAATCCATGGTTGATTAAAGAGACTTTCTATTTGAAATTGAAAGGATCTAATAACACATCTATACTAGTAATAATAAATGTAATACACCAAGGAGTAACATCAGAAATATGTGTAGTCATCAGAAATATAGATTGTAAGTTGAAATCATGAACAACATATGAGCGGTGAAGAAGTAATGAGAGTTCATTCAAATACAGTTCATAACATTTTAGAAACTCCACATAATCAAATCTACTCTAACAATCCATGGTTGATTAAAGAGACTTTCTATTTGAAATTGAAAGGATCCAATAACACATCTATACTCATAATAATAAATGTAATACACTAAAGAGTAACATCAGAAATATAGATTGTAAGTTGAAATCATGAACAACATATGAGCCGTGAAGAAGTAATGAGAGTTCATTCAAATACAGCTCATAACATTTTAGAAACTCCACATAATCAAATCTACTCTAACAATCCATGGTTGATTGAAGAGACTTTCTATTTGAAACTGAAAGGATCTAATAACACATCTATACTCGTAATAATAGATGTAATACACCAAGGAGTAACATCAGAAATATGTGTAGTCATCAAAAATATAGATTGTAAGTTGAAATCATGAACAACATATGAGCGGTGAAGAAGTAATGAGAGTTCATTCAAATACAGTTCATAACATTTTAGAAACTCCACATAATCAAATCTCCTCTAACAATCCATGGTTGATTAAAGAGACTTTCTATTTGAAATTGAAAGGATCTAATAACACATCTATACTCTTAATAATAAATGTAATACACCAAAGAGTAACATTAGAAATATGTGTAGTCATTAGAAATATAGATTGTAAGTTGAAATCATGAACAACATATGAGCGGTGAAGAAGTAATGAGAGTTCATTTAAATACAGTTCATAACATTTTAGAAACTCCACATAATCAAATCTACTCTAACAATCCATGGTTGATTAAAGAGACTTTCAATTTGAAACTGAAAGGATCTAATAACACATCTATACTCGTAATAATAAATGTAATACACCAAAGAGTAACATTAGAAATATGTGTAGTCATCATAAATATAGATTGTAAGTTGAAATCATGAACAACATATGAGTTGTGAAGAAGTAATGAGAGTTCATTCAAATACAGTTCATAACATTTTAGAAACTCCACATAATCAAAGGTACTCTACCAATCCATGGTTGATTAAAGAGACTTTCAATTTGAAACTGAAAGGATCTAATAACACATCTATACTCGTAATAATAAATGTAATACACCAAAGAGTAACATCAAAAATATGTGTAGTCATCAGAAATATAGATTGTAAGTTGAAATCATGAACAACATATGTGTACTTGAAGAATTGTCAACATGTATATAAGATGGCAACCAAAAAAGTAGGTGTTGGAGCAATGTACAAAATTTGTACAAGCTGGAGTACTATTTTCAAAAACTACTCCAGCTTGTAGTTTTTGTGAATTGCTACAACAACAAACCATGTATTCTAATCTCACCAAATTCTCTGAGCTACCACTGTCATAAACTAAGCCCAATGCATATATAGTCTTCTTAGGCATAATTGACAAGCCAGACTTTAAATTACAATTATGAGTTAAGTTGTCTCTATACACTAGTTTAAGTAGAAGGGCTTGGGCACATTCACTCAAGATTTCTTCATCTGAACAACTATTTTGAATTTGCTCAAAAACTACATAGCTTGAGTAGCATGCAACATCCAAATGAATTAGTCCTTTATTATCAACGAGCTCATAAACTAAGCCCAATGCATATATAGTCTTCTTAGGCATAACTGACAAGCCAGACTTTAAATTACAATTATGAGTTAAGTTATCTCTATACTATTTTGAATGTGCTAAAAAACTACATAGCTTGAGTAGCATGCAGCATCCACTAAACTCATTTCAACTGTAGGATACATTGCTTATCATGCAAGAATTTTTGGCTGCTTACAAACCTCAGGAATTTCAAATTTGGTTGCAATAAGCATATTTTGCATGAGAGGAGAAGCCATTAGAACATTGTATTGAGGGATCATTAATGCCTTTTCTCTGTTAAAAGTCACCCAATCACCTTTGACTTGTTCCTCCACTACTCTCTTCTTAAGATCTAGTGAAGTGGTCTAATTGGACCTATGGTCTTCTAGATTTATTTAATAATAGTACTGACAAACAGTTTGGAATCATGGATACAACATCCTTCCAGTACACATAAAAGATGTTTTTGAGGAGATTCTTTTTGGTAAATTCACCTGATTGCAATACTCACCCACAGTGTGAATACACCATCAATCAAAGTCAGAATACACCATCAATCTTAGATCATCATAAGGCTTAAAAATTGTGTCTGAGTCATTTCTATTATGCCAAACTCTCCTAATTACCCCCGTCATTAGGATTAGAACCTGTGTGGAAGAGGTTAATATTATGGCAAATTTGCCTAATTGCAAAACTCATCCACAATTTGAATACACCATCAAGCTTAGGTCACCATTAAACATTCTAAGGGATTTCTATAGCACTAGATTTTCCTAATAGCAACCCTCATTCAATGTCTCTGACTGGTTTGTATTCTGCTAAATTTTTGTAATTATAACATGCACCCACAGGCTGATTACCCATCAAACAGAGATCACCATTGTTCTTAAAACCTACATCCTAAGGATCTATATACTGATAAGTAGGAGATATTGTCCACATCAAGTCAAATTGTGATATTGCTATCAGGATTCAACTATGTAGTTTTTGAGTGAAACTCATGAACCATGTGTCCCAAGGATCCATTATCTTTACATTTGATAAATGCCTATATTGCTAACACATGAAGAAGGAAGAAATTTATTTGAACCAAATTTTAACTGCAAATTTGTATGAACCTATTATCCTTTTCTAAAAATATGCTCACTTACAACCATATCTTTAGCTTTAAAAACCCACCTTGACAATTTGAAGAGCATGTTTGTCTCCATAGTTTTGCTATGTCATTTTTAAAATATCACCTTATCAGAAAAATACAATGATGCATTATTTGGAACGGTGGATAGTTGGTTGATCTAGAACTTGTCTAGGGGTACTAAAACAATAGGAAAGGTTGGAATAGAGGTTCAAGGTAGTCATGTAACTGATTGCTCAAATGCAGCTCGAACCATGTTGATGGATTTGAAAACCCTTGAATGGATTTCATGTATCTATATGATGACAACACACCTGTAGTCCTACTTTCAAATTCAGTTCAGAGTTGTAGCTCTTGTTCCTACATTAATTACAATGTGCTTCATTTTGGCTTTCATGTATCTACTCATTATATATAATTGAGGTCTCAGTTTGAATGTTAGGCATCATCAACAAAAGGAGAACACAACAAAGAACATGATAGATAGAGAAAAGGAGAGAGCTGGTTAGATGGGAATGAGATTTGAAACCATGATTGACTCCAATGTGACTCCTTGTAAGACTAATATATGCATTGGGCTTAGTTTAAAAAAGGCTAATATAGAGACAACTTAACTCATAATTGTAATTTAAAGTCTGGTATTAATTGAATTTAGAAGGAAGTCTATCCAGCCTAAGAAGACTATATATGCATTGGGCTTAGTTTATGAGCTCATCTAAAGGCATAGCGACATTCACAATCATGAAATAACAGTAAAAACAATATCATCGTGGCTGAAATAGCATGAAATAACAGTAAAAACAATATCACAATTATGAGCTCATCTTCATCATGTGTTACTCCTTGGTGTATTCCATTTATAATCATGAAATAATAGTAAAAACAATATCATCATGGCTGAAATAGGAGAAAAATATCATAATGCATGAAATAACAGTAAAAACAATATCATCATGGCTGAAATAGCATTATCGCTATAATTGATCTTCATCATGTGTTACTCCTTGGTGTATTCCATTTATAATCATGAAGTACCAATAAAAACAATATCATCCTAGATCTGCATCTCGCCTCTCACGAACCATCTTGACAACCCTCTACAATTACAGGTCAGATCGCAATCTGCCACCCCACAACAATCAACTAGGGTTTCAAGAGGAACCTGCAAACCTATATCCACAGACCTAGATCAAGATCTCACCTTGCTTTGATACCACCTGACGCCAGGGAAGGGTCAAGAGGGGCCAAATAATGGCACACCCTAATGATCCATCTTGCTCAACAACATGCAGAAGCAACACAACAACAAAGTGAGAGAGAGAATGTAGAGTCTTTCATTATATTTTCATGAAATAGAACCATACATGCTAGGCTGTAAGGCCTTCCCGGTTACGGCTTGATATTACAATGAATTGTAGAAGTCCTCAAACATGTGAGGATCTGACCAAAACTCTAATTCTATCTTCTAAAAACTATCTCTAAACTCTAACCCAACAACTACATTTATACAAGAGTCAACCGAACTGAGTCGGCCTTCAGATCCACAATCAACGAAAGGAACGGTCAGATCTGGGACCACCCGCCTCCCAATGATGGATTCCAACATTAAATCCATGACCCAAACTAAATGCACAAGTTGGCCCAACAAGAACTAAAAATAAACTACTCGGTAAGCAAGGATGACCGAGAAACAAACAAGCAACACTGAGCGCCAGTGAAACAATTGACCGCCTAGGAGATAACCGACCGCACTCGGTAACCAAAGGAAACTGACCAACTACTGACCAACTTGGTCAAAGAAGAAACTGAGTAACACAGAAAATGACAAACATATTTTTGGTGACACAGGATTGCCAAGGACCCAAGATGCTCCTGCATTAACTGTGGACACTACTTTCACTGTCTTTCCTACTTCCAATCAACTTCAAGTCAAACTTGGTCTTCCTTGGATTACTTCTATGGATGTTATGGCTTCTCCTATTCATAAATTTGTCTAATTTCCTCATAATAGAGAAATCATGATGTTAATCATAGTCTTTATTATCATTCCGTTCCTCGGGACTCAGTTGACCTTGATTTATTTTGGCCTTCTACACGTCAACCCAATAAAACCCCTCCTAATTATCTCTTTCGATCATACAAAGCCTACAAAATTCAAAATATTTTTGAACTTAGTAAACCCAAGGATTATCCTTCATGTGCACTTCTTCCTACACCACCTATTCCTCCTTTACCTCCTATTGCCTCTTTGCATCCTCTTCCAATTATCTCTCAACCTAGTGTTGTTCCTTTAGTTCTTCCTTCTAAAGAATAAAATGACCCGATGTTAATTCATCCTACCCCACTCCCAATTTCCAGCAAGACCAAACGTAATCGTCATGCTCGTGATCATAATTAGAAGCATCGTACTAGAGCCTGTTAATATGTCTCTCAAAATATGGATTCACCTCAAACACCTCCTCATAATTCACTTTCCTTTGACCAACCCATGCTTGAGCCTATGGAGAAAGTGAACTTAAACAAAATTAAAATGAACAAACATGATAATTCTATTCGTATCTTGGATTCTATTATTATTTATCTTTATGATGAAGATACTCTTGATTATGATTTTCATGATACTAACAATGATGTTCATGCTAGTGATTTGATTATTATAAGACTATTTTTATTTATCATGACTTTATAGCTATGGTTTCACAAAAAATATCTATCATTCCTTGTAACAGACACAGTGACCTATCTTTACAACATGGACCTTGTTTGGAACTGACTATTTCTCATTCTATCATGCTTCACGTTTCTCCTCTTTCAAGTTGCCCACCTTCCCTAAACACTATGGAACGAGCTAGGGGGTAGGCGATGCGCTTAATTAGATCCTCTTGTGCGGTGGATTTCGTGTGTTTGCTTGTCATAATGTGTTTCTCCCGTGATGTGATTCTTGTTACATATTTTGTTTATATTTTTTTAAACGAAACTTGTTTCTCTATTGGTGCAAGGTGATAAAGAAATCAACATGTCATAAAAATTATTCTATCTGTATCTCTCTTCTTCTATATGCCATTATATGTTATGTTGTACATGTGCTACTGTTCATAAACTTTCCTTTGTATTATCTGATTGGGATGATGCAAAATGGTAGATACCATTTATTTTTGGTCTCTGTAATGCTAGCTAAAAATACTCTTCTTGTAACTCTTAGATGACTTTCTTTCATTGTGTTGTAGTTCTACTTCATTTTGGGGATGATGACATTTTTTTTGACATAATATTTCACATATTATCATATGATCATGATGACCCCAAAGCTCATAGATCCCTTTTGTGCTCTCTTTTTTCATGTGCTCATTTCCCCTAATTTGTCCTTTCTTGGGGACATTTCATAGTGGAAATGTCTCTTGTGGATGTATGTACGCTCCATTAAAGAAATTTCTCATGTTATGGCATTTGTGATCACTTTAATGTGGGAGCATATAATCTGCTCACATTTTTGCACACATGCACTAATTTGATGCTTTCTTTGCATTTGGTATTTCGACAAACCTCCTTTTTGGATCCCTTATGGATACACTTTCTTTAAGGACAAATCCCCATTTTTTTTTCAATCCCTAAGGAATCTTACCTTCACTTAGGATAGATCACCCTTTTTGGATCCCTTATGGATACACTTTTCTTAAGGAAAAATCCTTCTTTTTGTTTGTTGACCCCTAATGACGCTTATCTTCTCTTAGAAAATGTTGTTTCTTGTTGGATCCATTACATGGATACACTTTCCTTAAGAACATATCCTTGATGGGTTGACTAGCATAGTGTACAAACCTACTAGAACTTTTCAAATCCATCTTTTGTGACATTTTTCTTTGTGCGGTTCATAGTAACAACATAAAAGCTTACTGGGCAAGGTGATCACACTTCTCTTTCTTCTCTCTCTCTTGTGAGTGATGTCTCTCTTATTGTAGTTTTTGATTCTATGAGGACTTAAGTCACTTGGGGTCTTGATGTTTCCTTGTCTCCTTAGCTTCGATGAAACCATCTTATGCATTTGATCTACTTTACTGTGAGCATGAGATTGCCTCATACCCCCACTAAAGTGGGGGCTAAATGTATAGTCTTAAAGAGTTAACACCCATTAATTTGGAAGCTTCAAGACCTATTGGGCCCCATTTTAGTTATTTAATTGATTTTGAATGTGTATGTTCTTGATATCCCCACCTATCTTTCCATTTTACCCTAAAACTCTCAATATTTATTGAGTTCCAAGAGATTTACCTCAAGATTTACACCTTCAGGTATAGCTCGACCTTGACCTATATCCCAAAGGTTGAATTTTGATTGGTCCTAAGCCCGATGCAAAGTATTTTCAATTTTTTTTTTCTTTTCTCTGTCAATCTTTGCAAATATGAGCTCTGAATCACTGTAAAAGGAGGTATCTTCCTCTCATTTTGCAATTCATGACATACCTACAATCCATAATAATATTTTGAAGAGAATCTAGCAATTCAAAAGAAATCAAGTGATTAAGAAAAATCAAGCATTCAAGAAGTTTTGTGGTTACTTCAAGCAAGAAAGGTTTTGGATCCAAGATTTGAGGGCTATCATTCAAGATCAACATCCTTATTCATTCAAGAATATCAAGCATACATTCATCCATGATCTATGCTTTGGCAATTGTACATCCATTGCATTTGTGAAGACATCCTAGATTCCATCAACATAACAATATTTTAGAATACATCTTTGTGGATACAATGGATCCGTATCCATCCACAAGGGTTTGCCAAGAAAGGTAACACTTAAATTTGTCTTATTTTACATGCTTTATCTATTTCATTTCAAGGTTAATTCAAGTATAGGGGATTAACCAAGGCAAGCTCCTTCCCCCCGATAATTTCTCCATTTTTCTTGTGTGTAGGTACAAGGTTTTGCCAAGTTTTGGGATCATATTTTGTAGATTTGGTGGTACAATATTGATCATAGTCCCGAAACCTAAATTTTCATCCATACAAGGTATAGTTCAACCTCGACCTATACTTGGTAGATATTAGACCAGGTTTGATATGTTCCTATAGCTCTGAAAATTTCACAATTAGCAGATACATTCGTCACAATTTTGGATCTCAATCTGTTTCTGGTTCTTACACAGTCTGACAAGGTTTTTGTAGATCTGAAGTGGCTTCCTCTACTACCTCTCAAGGTGAGTGTTGGTGCTCAAAAAAATTGGTCATTTTGAGGCCAACTGATAGGCACAATAAATGCCTTTGCAATTTTGGTTCAATCGAACCAAGGCTGGTAGGCCTAAACTGAATATATTGTCTAACTGCACAAACAACATGCGTAAACAACAAAATTTCTTCCAAAGAGGTTACTGATCCTCAGAAGATAATGTAACTGAATATCTTAATAGGAAGATAGTTAAACTAATGTTATGAACTAACACTAAACCTAATATAATGTTTTGTAAATAAAGTAGCAGATTTGCTTTGATACAAAAGATAATGAATCTTAACTAAATTTATAATAAAGACCAGTGCCTATTCCTTATCCTCAATATGATTACTATGTGTGATTTTTTTTAATTGATGATCAATGATAAATTTTTTCTAATTCAATCTATTAACAACAATGTGACACTTTGAATCAAAATGTATAACTTTGGAGACAAATTTAAAATAAATCTATCACTTCAAGAAAATGATTAATTAACAACAACAAACTAAAAAGGAAGACAACTATTCAAAAGGAATTTAATCCTCAGAGGACAAACCAATTGAATCCTCCAGTATTCAAAAGGCACGCTTAGCCATGCACAATGAGAAACCAAGTGAATATAGTTCTACAATTCTTATTTGATCTTGCGGTATAATAAATCAAATATCTTAAAGAAAGTAAAGATACTTTATCCAAAGAACCAATTCAAAATAACACAGAGGAACAGATATCATCGATGAATTTTGAACAAAGATTTTGTATTAAGCTTGAAAAATCACTCGATCTGCGTGTATTGATCCATAGTATCCCATAAGGTTTTGGAATAAAAGCATGTACTGGTTTCAAATATTTCAATGTTGATAAAATGATGATGCTCGTCCCCCTGTTCTACAATTGATTTAATATAAATATAATTTTCAAAGGTTTCCTGTGAAAGGACATGCCCTTTCATAGGACCTAATTATGTAACTAATCCTAAAAAATACAAAATATCCCTTAAATTCCATGAATGCTGTGTAAAACAATGTGCTTTTCCGTTTCCTGCATGCACAAATATTCAATATTAATTCATAACAAAATCATTATATAATGTGTTAATTTTATATAATATTTATTACTTAATAATATTGTTTGAAATTCTAAATAAAATAAAATAAAATCCGTCCCACAAAATCATGAGACATTCACACAATAAGATATATACAAAAACAATATTCTCATACTTATACTTTATTGTTATTATTATTATTATTATTATTTTATTTTTTGTAAAAAATAAAACATGTTACATTCTTTTAAAATATAATCCCTTAAATAACATTAACCTTAAAATAAAATTCACTTACTTAAAGGCTAATTTATTAAGCTCACAAAATAATTCACTAAAGATAATTAAAAATATGGAAAATTCATTAATTGTTAGAATGTACCTAATTAGGGCATATAAATTTTTACCTTTCTAAACAACCCTAATGTACATTAAAGAATAAACTTACTCATAAAAGTAAATAACAAACCCTAAAACCAAAAAATAAAAAATGCATAAAGGAATTACCTTTTAGGGATCAAGAAGTAAAATTAAGAATCAACCTTTAAGATATACAACTTCTCACATTAAGTGAATTTATTCATTATGTTAGTAGAAATATCAATGCTAAAGAGGAAAATTTAAATATAAACTAAAGAAAAACTATTGAAACCCTAAAATAAAATTAACATAAACATGAGAAACTATACATAGGGAAATAACTTATCCTCATTCAACCCTAACATATAAAATTTGAATCTATAAAACATGTATAAATTAAAGGTCAATACTAATAAACTTTCTACATCCTAAAAGCATTAATACTTCATACTAATTATAGGTGAAAATGTGAAAATGTGAAAATGGAGAAGATTTAGGTAATTTGGTAAATAAATTAATTAAATAACAAACTAACCGAATCATATAACTTAAAATAATTAATTAAAATATTTAAGTTCCCCATAACAAATAATATTAATTTTAATAATTTATTTTTTTAAAAAGAAACACAATTGTCTTATATTTATATATTTATTTCTGCACATACTCTCGAAGAATAATGTAGAGTAGTTGGTTAAGGGAATAGATTTGGGTAGATAGGTAGGAAGAAGAATGGGTTGAGAGGTTGAGTGTTCAATTCCCTCTCCCCTTTCTTTTTCCTAAAAATTATAAAATATATAAATAAAAACATCATAATAATCATATCATTAAATTAATTAAAAAAAATAGTTAAGGAAGAAGTAACTCCCTGCGTGAAGAGTAATTTGATCTTTCACCTGCACATATAATTAGAATAAGTAAATACTTTTCTCTTATTCCTCTCGAAGAATGATGTAGACTAGTTGGTTAGGGGTAAGGGATTAGGTATGTAGGTAAAAAGGTTGGCTTGAGAGGATGAGTGTTCAACTCCCTCTCGGTGCCAACAATGGCTCCAATTGTCACTGACTTTATTCTCTCCCTCATACAACTGCTGAAGCCATTCGGAATATATATATCAACTTAATAAATTGGTTTGACAGTTCTTATTGGTGGGAAGTTGGTACATAAGCATTAGATGTTCAACACTATTCATTTCCTTTGCTATCAATGATGCCATTATCTCCGCCCAAAGCAGAATCACTGCTTCTCACTTGCTAATTCATTTGTCTTGTAAAAAATTATGCATTTATGAATTTTCTCAACCTCCAAATATAACCACCTTTCACTTATCTCTGAAAATTTGCAATTACCCATCAAAACAAAAACATCATCTACAACACTTTAAGCCTTTCTCTGCAATTTGCTTTTAATAGTTCTTTGAGATACTTTTCCAAGACAACACGTGCCTTGGTAACTTTGAAGATAACATTTACCAGTGAAAATAGAACTCTGCATTTGTGGCCAAGCACCAGTCATTTTGAATTACCATTCATGTTACAACCGTTCTGCAACCTTCTATTTCGGTCCTTCCGCTACATTACAGAGTAAGTGAGTGCACTTCTTTGTCAAATCTGCAGAATGATGTCCTCCATATTGTATTATAAGTGCCTCAAGTTGTTTCCTTTCGTCTGGAGGGATTCCCGTTGCACATATTGTCAATCCAGAAAAAGGAAGCATTCGATATGGCTCATGTGAAACAAGGCGATGTTCATGCCAACACTGATGCAGCCATTCAATGGTCACTACTGGCTTTCTCAACACATTCAATGCCCACTTGCATTTTGCAGTTGGTTGTCTCATGTAAGTTCTGCCAATAAACATTTCCCCCAAATATATTTTAAATAAAATATTCGCTGTTATAAAATCAGCTGGCCGTTTTTCAAATTTCTGGGCGTTTTTGAGGCTGCCGGCAATTCAAACTCGTGAAAACATGTAAAAATACCCTTCATCATTCATAGAGAAAGGTCCCGGAACTTTTTTAGATGTTTGAAAACTCATTTTGAGCTTAAAAACAACTTCAAAACAGCACCTAAACAAAAAAACGTGATTCATCTTTTCACCAGACAAACATGCCAACATAATATTTCGATATATATACTCTTCTTGTATGCACAAATTTGTCACACTTCCTATCACAATCTTCTTCCTGTCACTGTAGATATACAAAAACTTTTCCTACTTCGAACAGATTATTAAAATCTAAAACTTGTGTGCACAAATCAAGTATTAATCCTCAAAGAGAGTATAAATGAATATGATCAAATTATGAATTAAATCACTCTTAACATACAATCATATTTGATTAAAGTTCCACAAAAATCTGATCTATATATCCACTTTAATCATGTCACTATATATTCAAGGAGAAAGAAATTTTTTCAAAAGAATCTGCAAATACAATATTGTTTCAAATTTACCTTGTAACTTTCAGTGACAAAATTCTCATTTGTTGTTATCATACATACACATAAGTCCGTCAATCCCCTCACGGTTTGTATGAACTCTTCCTTATCAACTTCTCAAAGACATTTCCGAAGGAAAGATTACAGTTACTTTCATAGCAAACCGGTTAACATCTTTTCTAGTTAGTTATGATTTGAGCCATATCTTTATACTAGTTTTAAAAATATTTTATTTCTTCTTGCTAGAAGATATATATGACTCTAAAAGGAAAACATAAATAATTGAGAACACATAATATAAACAGGGAGAAAAATATGGTAAAAAACATAAAATATACTTATCTATTCTAAAATTTGGAAAAAGAAAATCTTACCTCTATCATAAACTTGATTTTGATCATGCAGCAATATGCATCCTTTTAAAGTAAGATCATCCCTTTTACCAATTATATTAATTTTATCTACTTTATAATATTTTTCCTTATAACTATTTCCTTTTGGAATGTTTGTATCCTGAACAATAATATGTAAATTAGGTTGCCCTAATTTCTCATAATTACCCTTTGTGCCATATTGTACGAATATTTCAACCTCCAACATTTCATGTTCCCTGCATACTATCTTTGGACATACATTACCTCTAGGAAAAATTAATATTCTACTTTCTCCCATACTGTATTGTACTCTTGAAAAATATAAATTATTTTTATTTAACTTTTCTCTTATTTCTTCAAACAAAGAGTTCATATATGTAGAGAATTTATACATACCTCCATGAGGACTTACCTCTGGTTTCTCAAGTGTTCCATCACACACAAGCTTATCTCCAAGAGTATGGTAGTGTATGTCGAAGGAATTTTTCCAAAAGCTACTATCTTCATGAATATTATTTATTGCATTTTCGCTCTCTACATGTGTTTCATCCTGCAATATTTTTCCCTCACTATTGAGAAAATTTGAAGAATTGTCGGGACCTTTCAGAGAAATATTTCTTTCCTGAATTATTTCGTCCAATTGAAATTTATTTTCCATTTCATCAAAATGTATTGATTCACTAACATGCCTATCATGATAAATTGAGAAAAAATTCAGACCATTGTTCCTGACATATTTCTGATATTCAATGTCCAATATATCTGAAATTTCTTCTGTAATGAGAAAATATTCCTCCTGATCATGATTCATAATGCATTCATTTTCTTCATCCTTGTCAATAGGGATAAATATACATTTGATCCACTTATTAATCATGGTTATAACATAATGAGATGAAATTTCATCTTCCTTCTAGATCTCCTCCCTGGGAATCCCCATTTTTCTTAAAATCTCATCTGGTTGTTTTTTGAAATTCTTTGTGAATCTTTTCTTATCAGGGATAAGTTCAACGAACTCTCGGATTGATTTTTGTATCCGAATGTCAACTTCGTCATCTTCTTCCTGATTTTGGTAATTGCACTGATTTACATTTGAGTGAAAATGATTTATATTGCCTTCATCACTCTGATGGTTAGGACGGGAAACTGTTCACAGGGTAAAAGTACAAAGCCGTGTCACACTTTTATAAAGGAAAAGGTCAACAATACACAAATTTTTTAACTTTAACGACATAAAAATGACATTTATGTTTAAAATTTGGAGATGATGTAAACTAATGAAATGTGTAAAAGTGGATGAAGTTTATGCCTATAATTTTTTTAATTTTTTTTGAACAAGAATTCACATAGTTTTTAAATTTTTTAAGTCCATTTTTTACTTGCTGAAAAATGCTGAAAAATGAGGGTCTTGTCCGCACCAAAAAAGTATATGCAAATAATCTTTTTTTCCTTTGATTTCAAAATATGTCATAGATAAAATGTACAGCTAGTGCAAAAAAGAAGAAAAATTAGTTTTCAATTTATATTTTCTCTATTATAACTACTCAAAGTCGAACATACCTGAAATCGACAATTTTCATCTCGCGTCAAATTTTCCCTATCAAATCTACACCATTTAGAAAATAAATTACACACTCTTAAAGATAACTCTCTCCTCTAGTGTTAAATACAAATTTTTAATTTTTTTGATAAGCTTTACTATTTTTTTCTATTTTTGAAGCATCTTGTTCTCGAATGTTAAAATACCTACTTGCAGTATTTTGAAATTATAATATATTAGATCTACTTAAAATACTATAAAAATTATATAATGATAATCTTGACTCTGTGCTCTACAAAAGGGTATTTTTATATTTGTAAAAAAATATCATTAAAAATAGTAAGAGCTATTGAAACATCATTTTTCTGAAATAATTTTATTTCTTTAGTAATTGTTATAAAACATGCATTTAATAGATATTTCCAATTGGAAAAGGTGAAGAACTTATCTAACTTAGCTAGAATGAATCTAGCTAGACCATATGTTTGATAAAAAATAATTTTAGTTATAAATACTCAAATTCAGTTGTGCTGATAAGTTGTCCTGAAACGTGACACAACTTTGTGCTTTTACCCCACAAGCAAGCTCCTGATCATCCTTGTCAGACCACTTCTCAGGAGACACATAAAACATTTTCTTCTTCGATTTCTATTCGGTTTCAATTCAGTGAATGAATTATTCTTTAGGGACCTTCTCCCTAGCATAGGCTTTGCTTGATACTGAATTTTAGAGTCACCACCTCACTTCCTGTGAGGAATCAATAACTGTTCTGAATCCTTATTTCTAGTAGAGTCTTTTCAACACTAACCAGAGATTCTGAAACTGCTTTCACTGATAGGTTTTTCCCCAGTAGAGTCGCCAATTTGTTGGCGCTCAAAAATGTTGGTCATTTTGAGACCATTTGACAGGCACAATAAATACCTCTGCAATTCTGGTTCAATCGAACCAAGGCTGGTAGGCCTAAGCTGAATATACTGTCTAACTGCACAAACAACGTGCGTAAACAATAAAATTCCTTCCAAAGAGGTTACTGATCCTCGAAAGATAATGTAACTGAATATCTTAATAGGCAGATAGTTAAACTAATGTTATGGACTAACACTAAACCTAATCTAATGTTTTGTAAATAAAGTAGCAGATTTGCTTTGATACAAAAAGATAATGAATCTTAACTAAATTTATAATAAAGACCAGTGCCTATTCCTTATCCTCAATATGATTACTATGTGTGATTTTTTTTAATTGATGATCAATGATAAAATTCTTCAAATTCAATCTATTAACGACAATGTGACACTTTGAATCAAAACGTATAACTTTGGAGACAAATTTAAAATAAATCTATCACTTCAAGAAAATGATTAATTAACAACAACAAACTAAAAAGGAAGACAACTATTCAAAAGGAATTTAATCCTCAGAGGAAAGACCAATTGAATCCTACAGTATTCAAAAGGCACGCTTAGCCATGCACAATAAGAAACCAAGTGAATATAGTTCTACAATTCCTATTTGATCTTGCGGTATAATAAATCAAATATCTTAAAGAAAGTAAAGATACTTTATCCAAAGAACCAATTCAAAATAACACAGAGGAACAAAGATTTTGTATTAAGCTTGAAAAATCACTCGATCCACATGTATTGATCCATAGTATCCCATAAGGTTTTGGAATAAAAGCATGTACTGGTTTCAAATATTTCAATGTTGATAAAATGATGATGCTCGTCCCCTTGTTCTACAATTGATTTAATATAAATATAATTTTCAAAGGTTCCGTGTGAAAGGACATGCCCTTTCACAAGACCTAATTATGTAACTAATCCTAAACAATATAAAATAAAACCACTAAATGTACATTCCAGATAAATATCCTTAAATTCCATGAATGCTATGTAAAACAATGTGCTTTTCCGTTTCCTACACGCACAAATATTCAATATTAATTCATAACAAAATCATTATATAATGAGTTAATTTTATATAATATTTATTACTTAATAATATTGTTTGAAATTCTAAATAAAATAAAATAAAATGCGTCCCACAAAATCATGAGACATTCATACAATAAGATATATACAAAAACAATATTCTCATACTTATACTTTATTGTTATTATTATTATTATTTTATTTTTTGTAAAAAATAAAACATGTTACATTCTTTTAAAATATAATCCCTTAAATAACATTAACCTTAAAATAAAATTCACTTACTTAAAGGCTAATTTATTAAGCTCACAAAATAATTCACTAAAGATAATTAAAAATATGGAAAATTCATTAATTGTTAGAATGTACCTAATTAGGGCATATAAATTTTTACCTTTCTAAACAACCCTAATGTACATTAAAGAATAAACTTACTCATAAAAGTAAATAACAAACCCTAAAACCAAAAAATAAAAAATGCATAAAGGAATTACCTTTTAGGGGTCAAAAAGTAAAATTAAGAATCAACCTTTAAGACATGCAACTTCTCACATTAAGTGAATAAAATTTATTCATTATGTTAGTAGAAATATCAATGCTAAAGAGGAAAATTTAAATATAAACTAAAGAAAAACTATTGAAACCCTAAAATAAAATTAACATAAACATGAGAAACTATACGTAGGGAAATAACTTATCCTCATTCAACCCTAACATATAAAATTTGAATCTATAAAACATGTATAAATTAAAGGTCAATACTAATAAACTTTCTACATCCTAAAAGCATTAATACTTCATACTAATTATAGGTGAAAATGTGAAAATGGAGAAGATTTAGGTAATTTGGTAAATAAATTAATTAAATAAAAAACTAACCGAATCATATAACTTAAAATAATTAATTAAAATATTTAAGTTCCCCATAACAAATAATATTAATTTTAATAATTTATTTTTTTAAAAAGAAACACAATTGTCTTATATTTATATCATTAAATTATTAAAAAAAATAGTTAAGGAAGAAGTAACTCCCTGCGTGAAGAGTAATTTGATCTTTCACCTACACATATAATTAGAATAAGTAAATACTTTTCCCTTATTTCTCTCGAAGAATGATGTAGACTAGTTGGTTAGGGGTAAGGGATTAGGTATGTAGGTAAAAAGGTCAGCTCGAGAGGTTGAGTGTTCAACTTCCTCTCGTTGCCTTTTTGCCTCATTTTATATATATATATTTTTATTTTTTCAAAATTATCAATATCAAACAACAAAATGCATAAGATGAAATATTTATAACCTAATACATATATAAAAATGAAAATAAAATATCATACTTCCCTGACATTTTTGGCCTGAATTTTCAGGTGCCAACAGTGAGTACATCTCCATTCTTGTTCTTTCATGGAACTTACTTTGATCATATCTAATATCTTTCTATTTATCATTGTATGAATGTATACTTTTCATTACTTTACATATATACTCCACTTCTACCTTTCCCTTTTACATAGACTGAAAGAGTCCCTTGAATTTGGATCCCTCAAGACTTAGATAATGCATTAGCACACTTACATGTACTTGGGTTGTGCCAATCGTATTTCAGTCCTAAAGGGGTTATATTTTAGGGAGTCATTCCAAATGTTGGTATAGGGAAGTGGGAGTCTAGCTTTGATGACCATTTCCCATCATACATTATATAATAAAGCTGATCTCACTAGAAAGCATTTAACTAAGTGTATGAATTTTTAACAATAACATTTTAGAAAGCTATCGATACTAACATTAAGACTTCTCTCATCGAGCATAGATTATTTCAAATCTAGAAAGATATATGAATTAAGATTTAGGGATGCTAAGATTGCCAAATTTAGAGGTCGGTCCCATACAAAAAATTAAGATAACCATAAGGATTTACTTCAGAAAAACCCTTCTACTTCTGTCTTCTTTCTCTTAATGGAAGACTCTTCTGTCGCTCACCTTACACCTCACAACTATCACACTTGGAAATGATAGATGACCAGATTACTTATGGAAAAAGGGCTATGGTCATGCCTCAATGCGGCTCAGCCAGTTCTACAGAGGCCTTATGAGGCTCTTATGCAAAGAAATAGGATGGATGAGGCAATGGGCCTTATCGCAATGAATATTTCAGATGGGTTGTTGTTCCACCTAGATGGTTTGACCACACCCAGGGATATGTGGAACAAGTTTTTCACCTTTTTTGGAACAATGAATTAGTTCAGGGTTCTCCAGATAGATGTAGAGTTCACCTCCTTGGTACCTGAATCATTCACCAGCATTGAGGACTTCTTGATGAAGTTCAAGTCTCTTTGATCTATTTTACAGGTTGCTGGAAAGACGAAGTCATATGATGAGTGTATCTTTCTGATACTCTCAAAGCTTTGCGGCCCTTATCAGATTTTCACTTCTACCTTCTACTCCACTATGGATGCACTGGGTGGATGACATGTTATGCCCTCTTTTGAGACCTTCTGTGACAGGTTGACTCGTGAGCAGTCCAAGCTCAATCAGATGGATTCACTTATAGGTTCACAGTCATAGACATTGCTTGCCAAGACACCTCAGGATACATAGAAGCAGAAGCTGAAGCAAACATCTGATTCCTCTTCTCAACACTCTACTGGCCCACCATCTTATTCTAAAAAAGAGAAACAGAAGACTGAGAGCCCTACATGTTCCTATTGTTAGAAGGGGCCTCATGATGAGTCACATTGTTTTCAGAAGAGATTTGATGGCTATGAGAAATAGATTGCAGATTTGCAAGCCCTTCTTCAGAAGAGCACTGTTTCCTCTCCATCCTCTTCTACCTCACAGGGGTCCTCTTTTCAGTCTTCTGCCTCATCTTTGACATCAGGACAAGATTTTGGATAGGGTCATGCATTACGGGCTTCCATTGCATCCCCTTCATAGGTCCCTTGGATACTGGATTCAGGTGCTTCTCACCATATGGCATCTTCTCTAGAGATCTTCTCTTCTATTGAGGCTTCTCCTATTCCTCACATTCTCATGGGGAATAACACTATTATGCTAGTTTGTAGGAAAGGTTTTGTAGGCATTCAGGATGACAGATTCAATGATGTATTGTATGTTCCATCTCTGTCTGCAAACCTCCTCTCAATTTATCAGATTACACTCAGTGGGTCAAGGAAGACAGTTGAGTTCACACCAGATTCAATCTTCATCCAGGATAGTGCGACAAGTGGCATTGTTGCTACAGGGACAGTTGATCATTCCATCCGTCTCTACACCTTCTCACACTTTGGTCCACCATCTCCATTTTCGGAGCACAACTCTCCTCCTATGTGAGAGCATTATGTGGGACAGTCAAGTCACTTGAACCTCTGTGTTGTTCCTGAGACCACTTCTGTGACTACCTCACCTCATCTTGTTGGGGTTTCTTCTCTTCAGCAGGACTCTTCTTCAGCACTGCTAGACCCTCCAGCTCCATTCATCGAGCCACCAGGTGCAGTTGTTGAGGATTCTATAGAGGACACTCATCTCTTCTCTCCTAACAGTGTCAACACACCTGTCATACCACCTACATTGGGGATTCCCTTTTAGGATCCTCGTGTCTACTCCTTTGAGCATCAGCTCGGCCTTCCAGTGACACCTTATCTTTCAAGGTTACCTCTTCAGTCCTCACTGCCTTTCACTCCTTTGTATTGGCATCATGGTGGTTTGTTCATTGGTCCAGGGGTTCTTTCATTATGGGGGGGCTTTGGAGCCTTGACCCTCTCTCACGGGGGGGGTGGGTTGGCAGCACACATTGTACTTATGGCTTTGAGAGAATCTCTTGAAGTCATTTTTTGTCTTTTGCTTGCTTTTATATCTCTTTTTGGAGAGGAGTTTTTCCCATTGGGTTTTCTCCTTCATCATTGGTTTACAGAGATTTCCTTGTATTGGGTACCTGATCTGGCCTTGTTGCCGAGACCCATTTCCTACTTTCATAAATGTGGTAGGTTAGCTTACGCCCTGAGCTTCGCTTAAGGGGGGGTGTTAGAGTAATTAGTTAGTTTCATTACTCTTTTTTACCTAAGCTATCTCTTAGGTACATTATAATTAATATCTTTATTAATTATAATGTGCAACCTAGCTTTTCTAGTTTTAGGGTTTTGTTCACCTTTATAGGTTGAACCTTGTAATTCTTTTTACATTATGCTGAATACATTCTCTCTCTCTCTCTCTCTCTCTCTCTCTCTCTCTCTCTCTCATTTTGAGCACATAAGGGTTTCAGTTTTTTCCATCTTTTGCTTCATTCTTTGTAACAGGTATCTTGCATGCAGATTGGTCTTGGAAGTTGAATATGTTTTTCTCAATTTCTACAAACATAATTTTATAAAATATCTACTTACAATGTATGAGTTGGCATGCAGGTCTACCCATGCTAGAGAACCAAATAAGACAATGAATGTAAAAATGATGCCATGAACACCCTCAACATCATACATGATTATGCACTTTACAAATTTGTTCAACTCATGCCTTCATTAATAGATAACAATACAATTATTTTAAAATATAGTCCAAACGAGCCCATGTGCAACTAGAAATCGTTTGCTTCTAGCATCCATGGAGACTTAAGAAAAAGCAATATATAGACTACAACCATATGTCCGATGTTTTCCTCCACACTATTAAGTATTTGACACACATGGGATCTACAGTCTTCAACTATGGAAATTTCATTATTTTAATTCACTAAACCATATCCTCAACTTAGAGTAGGAAATTTATAGTAATAGTGTTATCTACATGATAGTTATAAAAAAATCTTAAAAAAATGTTTACAATATATTTTTTGGCATAGCTAAATCTTGTAAAAGGATAACAATTAAACAAATATGCAGAGAAAGGAGGTGAACACATAAAAGAGTAAGATAACAACCCGAGTGGAGTTTATGACAATAAATGGGAAGGAAAATGTTCAATTTGAAATCAACAGTTACATATTTATCGATCAAGAAAGTAAACAATTTATTTTATTGTGTATTAGCGCATTTCCATAAAGATAGAAGAAAATTTTAGTTGTAATATCACTATGTTCGATGAAAGTAGCAAGTAATAGATAAAATCATAAATAAATTTTCTATTCTACATTTAATAGCTAATGGAGACTTTTCTTTATATGACCATTTATATACTTCATATTTATATCTATTTCAAACTTTTGATGACTTCTTTGCTCACCTTTTAACAATACAAACAAAAGTACAAAAAGAAATCATATTGACCTTCCACAACTCTTCAATGTACCCATTGCACACCAAGGTGTGATTGCTAGTCATATCCAACCATATTCTACCTTAGCCACCTCCTACTACCATACCATAGACTGGGCAACACCAAATGTTTCAGCCAAGTTACCTGCCCTTTGCTGTTGCAGCTCCTAAACCTCAATCAGATCATCTCCATTATGTTGGGTCCCCATAATTTTTTTTTCTCCTTGCCCTCCGGTTTGTCATATCTAAATTTTTAGCTTGCATCACACTGAGCACTAAGATCATTAACACTGTTCAAAGGAGGTTGCACAACCTTCTTTGGATCTTCAAAGGGTTGCTGTGAACCATCTTAATGTAAGGCTTGAGATTAACTCATTTGCTTTTGTACCTTCTCCAACGTGTAGTGTGAGGCAGAAACATCCTTCCACCAAGAATCCTCCTTGTGCAGTCTAATCTTATCACATTAAATAGCTGTATGACCAATTTAAAAACATTTCCTCCAATGAAAAGGAACTCCCTCATAATCTAGGAGTTGTACCCAAACACCCTTTCAAGTTTTAATCTTGATCTCTTTAGGGAGATCACCATTCACACTCATTTCAACCAATACACGTGCAAAAATTGAATCAAGAAGATATTAGAAGACTCAATATTAGTCATCAAAAAGCTCCTTAAAGAATCACCCACAACTTCAAGACAAGATTCAAACCACAAATGTAGAGGGAGATTAGGAAGTCTCACCAGAGAGGAATTTTGTCGAAAGATTTAGAAGTAGGAAAAAAAGCTGGATGCGAGGGTTTCAACATCAGAAAATATTTACCCTCCCAATCCTAAAAAAAAATCACATAAAATATTATCATTAAAATTAAATAAAATTCACATTTTTCCTACACACTTACTTTATTTCATAGCTCACATAACAAATAAATAAAGGAACTCAAGCTAAATAAATGTTAAAATGATCAAACCTCAAACAAACATTTATAAAAAATAAATTAAACTCACTAAAAAGAATATTGTGCTTTATTTATAAAGCAACAATTATAAAATAATTTATCAAATAAAAATATAATCACTAAAAAAAATCTCATTAAACGCACTTGTATTCATTCCTATGCGGACTTGACATTGTCTTAGAAGTCACAGAAGAAATAAATGAGGGACCAGTCAGACTAAATGCTGAAAATCTAAAAAATGCGTGCAAAATATTTTAAGAGGACATGAAGAAAATTAAAATTCAATGAAAGTGAAGAAACCGTGTAAAGAAAGTTCGTGATTTTACAGAGAATCTTGAATTGAGATTTTACTGTTCTTGTTGCGTCCAGCTAAAATACAGCTGTAGCGCATCTGTATGTTGATGAGGTTGATCGTTTCAACATTCTACTCTGAGCGGGTCCTCCCTTTTCATTTTAACATACCACGTCCATCACTGTTTCTGACGCACTACTCAACTACCAAGTTCTATCAGATTTTAGTGATAATGTTTTGTTTCGTGTTCTCTATGTTATTATTAACGTTGAAGGGATTGGTAAATATAAAGAACATTTAAACAATCTCCATCTCGTCTTCCTCATAATTTATAATGATTTTTTTATACCTTTTCACAAGATTATATTGCACGGTATCTTAGAGGTCTTTATCTTTGTTTCCTTTCGATAAAGCGCACCAAAATATTTTGTTTTCTCTTGTAAAATTCAATGAAAGCAGAGAAACCGCCAAAAGAAAAAAGTAGACTTTTAAATTTTGAAGTTGTATGGAAAATTCCGCGGGGTTTTTATACAATGGTGGTTGTCAATTCTTAGTTGTTTCTCAAATGAAAAGTAATCAGTTTCGACATTTTCGCCAAGAGAAAATTATAGCGATACCTACGTGATGTTTTCCTTTTGTGTGAAGCAGATTTCTTCTCACTCGTCAGAAATTTGTGTGGGCTCTTTTATAATTGTGCTTGTCAATTCTGTCTCACACAAAGTTAAAGTTCAAGAATGAAATGTAGGCCTAATCACTTTTGCCAATTTGAATGCGTCGAAAAATCGTGAATCTAGATTTGACTGTTGTTGTTGCATCCAGCTAAAATATAGCTGTAACGCATCTCCACGTTGAATGGATTTCTAAAATGGGTGAGGTTGATCATTTCAGCATTTACTTTGATTGGGTCCCTCCTTATCATCTTTAACATTTGCTCAGTGAGTTAATTTATACACACTGCTAAAATACCGAGCTTTAGGTTTCAATGATCATGTCATGGTATTTTGTTTACTCAATTTACCAAACTCTCCCCGTGTGGTTAGGGAAGGGTACCAGTAGGAAAGAGAGCCAATATGTTTGCGGGTCCAGTATATGCTATAATATTAGGCAGGTTAGGAGCATATAGGTGTGCGCATAATTCTTGGTAAGTAACATGTATATTTTGAAAAGTAAAATATAAAATTTTCTAATTGTTTAGATACAATTTTTATAAAGAAATCTAATAATAATTTTCTTCAACCACAATAATAATATTAATCAAATTTTATCATAAATAAAATTCAATTGAAAGAAATTCTTAAACTCATTAATAAAAAGTTAATAACTTTATAAATTCTTTAAACTATGATATATCTTTCTAATCAATTTTCACTTCTCTATATCTAGTCTTATCCAATACTTAATTTTAATCAAAACACCAAATCTAATGACCTATTTCATAAAACTTAATGAATTTGTGATGTTCTATACTTAAGGGAGATCTCATTCTCTCTCTATCTTTTCTTAATAAGACAAATGTGTAAGTCTGAATATCATAGAAAAATTGTCATTTAAATTGAATAAGGCTCTTGTTTTTATTTGTGCAACTTTACCTTGTTTCAAAACTCAGATGACAAGTGGCTTGTTAATGATTAACCAGGTTAGTAATCTAGGCAAACATTACAGCTATAATTGTCTAAAAGAGACGACTAAAAATTTAACACGCACCATCATAAGACAACTTGTTTTCATGGCTTGTTAAAGATTAACCAGGTTAGTAATCCAGACAAACATTATAGCTATAATTGTCTAAAAGAGACGACTAAAAATTTAACACGCACCATCATAAGACAACTCATTTTCAAACTTTACTTTTTCACATTGAAACCAAGGAAAAAATAATAAAGAAAGAATATTATATAGAATAAGGCAACTTGCCAAGGAAAGAATAAAAAGAACATTAATTACATCAAACTCATTTTCGAACTTTACTTTTCTTTAAGGGTCCATTTGGTGCATGGAAAATGAGTTCTAATTTCGGAATTAGATTTTCGGATAATTCAATTCCATGTTTGTGTCCATCCAAAAAAGCAGGGATTGGAATTTCAAAATTCTATTTTGGCCCACAAAATGAGCATTTCATCTTCCACTTGAAAAGGTAGAATTAGATATTCCAGAATTGACATTTTTAAATAATAATTATCTAAAAAAAATTGATGAGACGAATCTCTTAATTTTTTAAAAAAAATTCATCAATTATTTTAAATTTGTAGGTTCATAGAAGTTTAAGGCTTAATTTTCTGATATGGGAAAATATTTTTATCTTCTTTAAGATTAAAATGGTGAAATTTATTTAATTTTACAATTATTAGTTCTATATAAAAATAACATTTAACTTAAAAGTTTTATGTGATTTTTATAATTGAGGAAGAAATTATCTTAAAAAAATTATAATAACTTAATATAGTATCATGCAATGTTATTGTACTATGGGAAGTGGAAAATTACTAATTCTCAAATTAGGTATCATGTAATACTCTTGATCAAAGATTTATACTAGAGGGAAGTGTTGGGAGTCATTTTCTCACCATCCTTTTTGCTTGAGTTCCAATCCTTTGGGTCTATATATGTAAAATGATTTTCCATACTAATAATTGATTTGAGAAGTCTATATATAGATCATCATGTTGTGGTGCGCTCCTCGTTGTGTTGTTTTCCCTTGTCTTTAGCATGATCCCATAAAAAGAAAAAAAATGGTTGTCCCAATCGTTCTTTGTTATCTTGTGGTGATTGATTAGGGAGGTAGTGTACACTTTTCCCCCCGCCCTCGCCGAGGTTTGGGGGGAAAACCCTTGCTATCCCTTGTGGGTTGGATGAAGACCAAGTTCACCGTGAGAGGAGTCTACTTTAGGGCTTCATTTGTGCTTCATTGTGGATCAATGAAGCAATTATGGATGGAAGACCAAATTGATAAAGATTTGATCAAATATCAATTTAGGTTTTGGAGATATTAAAGATTTGGTCAACCAACTCTAGTTATGACGTGGCAATTCTCGAGCAAATCCTGAGTTTTCAAACTGCAAACTTGATTTTCTAAGGGTTTATGTTTAACTTTTTTCCCTCATAAAAGCCATGAACCATATCATTTTGTTAAATGTTTATATTGTTAGTTTCATATACCACAAGGAGAAAAAGGATAGCAAATGAGGACATGATTTGAAGGCTGAGGGCATTTCTGGTATTCAGTTTTAAATTACTTTTTTTTGCTCTCTTTTATTCTTCTCTTTTGTTTGATTAATAATTTTAAGCTTTCTTAACTTTTTTTTATTTTGAATTTTAATTTATTTAAATAAGTAAATATTTATTTATTTAAATAAATAATACATGTTGCTTGTTTATTAGATAAATAAATAAATGGTTATTTATTCATAATTTTTATGAATATTGAATATTTATTTTTATGTTTAAGTTTGAGAAATGGATTATTATATTGTATTTTGAATTTGTAATGTTCATGGTCCTTTTGTTTAGCATATGTATGATATGTGATTTTCTAAACTTAATTCTTTATACGCTTTTTGTAGGGATGTGTCCAAATTCATGTAGCCCACAAAAATTTTGTGCCATACTGGTGTCTTTTACCCTTACCTATATCTGATTTTGATCTTGTAACTTAGGGATAATTACTCATTGATTTATGTAGCAAATGACTATAGAGATAGATATGACCTTTGAAATTGGCTGGATATTCATCTTCTTGAGAGAGAATAAACTGGGTGAATGTAGTTTAACTAGAAAGGGGCTTGTTGTTCCTTATAAGAACATACTTATTAGATTGCAGTTTAGTGATGTTATCTCTTTATTGCCTTGAAAAAGGCAATTTTAAAAATATGATAATATGTTTTCCTTTCATTGCCTTGCATTTACTCTAAAATCTTAGTTTGGAAGTCCAAAATCCTAAGTTGTCTTAATTTTTTCTCCTAGGTGGTTGAAGGATAAGGAGTGTTCTTGCGGAGGCCCTAATAAATTGATTCTATATTTGGGGATACTAGTTGTTCTCAGCCCATCTTTCAAAAAGGTGGAGTGGGCTTATGAATAATGTTTTTAGTAAAATATATCAATGACAATGTTAGCTATGTCCACTAGTAAAATTTAGCTTATTTTTCAACAAGGATTAGTCGATTTTTAGACGACAATTGGTCGACCAAATGACCATAACTATTGTCAAAGTTCTTTCGTTAGTTAATCGACATACTATGACATCATCAAAATTGTGACGTATATAGTGGTTGAATTATCGACGGACCCACCGTCAAAATAATCACTTCAACCTAGAAGAATTTTCAACCACTTGTTTCATCAATGCGACCAATGTTGGTCGAAATTACGAGGAATTATGGTCAGAATAGTTGTCGAGTGTATAGCATTCTCCTTGAAATGACAAACCAATGGTGGTTGAAATTGCGATGAGGGATGGTCGAAAAAGCGACAAAAAATTTAATTTTTCTTAAAAAATAAAATATATTATCAAATTAGGCATAGCAATAAACTTTTAATTCTTTACAAACAGTCACTTCTCTACTCATGAAGACACGGTCTGGTATTTATATTATTAAACTCTCTATTCAATGCAACATTGATAGGAAAAGCATTCATTGATTGGTATTATAAGTTTTGATCATTCCATGTACTGATTATATTGTTTTGAAGTCTTAAAATCAAAGAATTTTAGTCCTTTGATTGAATGTTCTTGCACAGTGTTGCATGGCGTGCAAACAATCTTTGTCTACAAGTTTTGATCATTCCATGTACTATTATATTGGTTGGATATCCTGTTATTAGTTGAAAGTGGGTATCATGGTTCTAAACATCAAGATTTATATGAGAAACATCAAGTTTCATGATTAATTTTCTTGATACTGTTAGGAATAGTCCCAAGAGATAACTGAGAGGGATCCAGGTGAATCAGTTATCTACAAGTTCCAATTCTTTATCCAATTAAGTATACTTAAACATAAAGCATAAACATAATGAAAGAACACATGAACTCAACACCAATCTTTTGGTTACGGGGAAACCCAAATAGGTAAAAACCCCAGTGGGAATTGACACCCACTAATATTCTGTACTAGTGTATTATGATCCTTGTTAGAAGATCCTTTACCCTGTTAGGAGTAGCTTTAAAATATATTAAGTACAGTAGACCTGGTCAAGGGTCAGACTCTGTTAGGAGTCTTTTACAATACTCCCTATTAGGGGAGAGGAAGCACTATCCAAAAGCTCATTGCTCAAAGGTCAGAAGGCTACAACCTTATGAATAACAGATACACACTATATCTAGATTTTGGTGAATTGTACTTTGACCTGCTATCTGGATCAATTCCAATGTATTGTACACATACTTTACTTGGTCACATAGACCTCCTCATGATGGTTCAACACTTTGCACACTCTGCTCTGCTTTGTTTAATCAATTATGAGCCACACTCAAGCAATCACAAATGACTGCCTATAAATCTCTTTTCTCTAAATGATATAATCAGGTCGGCATGTTAGAACCACCTGGAAATCATATTAGAGAAACCATAGAAAACTTATATAATCATTCTATTGGCTCTACTATGCACGCAACACATTCTAGGATCTGTTCACTAAGGTAATTGTAGACGTACGCTACACACTGTCAGCTCTACCAAAACAACTAGATCTTTCTCCTCAAGCTGAACTAACTCAAGCGCTCTTAACTAAACATCAATAACTCTTCTCTAAGCTTAAGTCTAAGGGTGCACACCCCAAAGATGGACACAACTCAAGAACCAATAAGATCTCTGTCGGCTCTCCTGAATAAACATAGGAAACTGCTACTGGCAAATAGTGACTGCATAACTTCACTTCTACTGAATATCAGACTATGCATCCATAACTGAAACATCACTAATATGTCCTCAACATATATCCAAGGGCGCAAGCCTCCATGATAACTGTACGAACAACCATACATAGAACACTGCCTGTTACTTTGTCAGGAACACTGTTGACACAAGCTGCTATATAACTATATGTACTAACAGTTAACCTCTGCCCCCATGATATCATGTCCATGCTTCATACACTGAAAGCTTACTGCATAAGACTTCCGCACATACTACTTTCCATATGTTGTCATCAATGACAAACATATAGTCAGTACTGGACTGCTAGCAAATCTCCAACAATCTCCCCCTTTGGCATTGATGGCAACATGTGGAATGAAAAACTACCACCAACCCAAGTTAACATTTCTTTTATAACATTCTCCATTTCCTCATCAAAACTCCCCCATAGATGAATCCTTTATCTGCTACAATATTTTCTAATATTCTCCATTTGCTCAACTGAATTGCTGTCATAAGTGAATACTGCTCCCCCTTGGCTTATTACTCCTCCTTTTGCTTTTGTTTTTCATGACTTTGTATATTACTCCCACTTTGACATCAATGGCAAAGGGTACCGTTCATTTTAAGCACCGGTACTACTTCTGAGGTAGAGTAGTCAACGTCACTAATACATTTGGGGGCATTTTGCGACGGCTATGTGTCACAATTGCGACGGCTATGTGTCGCAATAGCGACACCCATAGACGTCGTAGTTTTTTAGTCACAAATTGTGATGTCTATGGGTAGCCGTCGCAATTGCGACGCCCTCCCATCACAATGTTGCCCCTTTACCCATTCTGGGCCTCTACCACATCGCGACGGCAGGGCGTCGCATTACGATGGGCGCCCGTCGCAATTGCGACGCCCGTGGGTGGATTAAAAAAAATAATTATTTAATACATTGCTAATGAACCACATTAATGCTTTTTTCTTTCAACAAATGAGGACACTCACTATAAAGCCAACATGATAATGTACACTCACTGTAAGGACAGTCACAAATGAGGACATCTCACAGTGACTGTCCCTTGTGTAATTGCCACTTGAATGTATTGCTATTCAGCCACATTAATGCTTTTCTTCTTCAACAAATGAGGATAGTCACTCTAAAGACAACATGATAATGTACACTCACAGTGAGTGTACATTATCATGTTGTCTTTAGAGTGACTATCCTCATTTGTTGAAGAAGAAAAGCATTAATGTGGCTGAATAGCAATACATTCAAGTGGCAATTACACAAGGGACAGTCACTGTGAGATGTCCTCATTTGTGACTGTCCTTACAGTGAGTGTACATTATCATGTTGTCTTTACAATGAGTGTACATTATCATGTTGTCTTTACAGTGTCAATAAATGCATTATTACTTAAACTGAAGAGTACTCTAAAAAATATGTCATTGTGGAGTTCTGATTGCTTCCAATTTGATATACGCTTGTTCTACTTATGTATCCAGCATCATGTAAGAAAAGTTGATGCTTTTAAAATAGATTCATTTAGCCATGAAATGCCTGTGCATGTTACATACAAGATTCCAAGGCCCAAAACTGATTACTCATTATAATTCATGTACAGAATGATAATCAACCACAACGAGGCATGTGTAGGCGCTGCTTAGATTTTGAGGCATCAGAAGCTCGCAGAAGAAACTTGACCAATGGCTCATGGAATGCAACAAACTTATTGCCTAAAACAGGAACATTGGTAACCACAGATGATGGTTCTGAAAAGAACACTTCACCATCAATGTCACGTGAGGGAACTGCAATTTTTGATGGCAAGAAACTTGTAGTATATAAGAGATATGCAGGTACAGATGCTGGGAGAAGTTCCCAATCTTTATCTGTTGGACAGTTTTCATCTTGCTCTTATAAAACATCTGAGGGTAACTCAGACAAGTCTGACAGCTCACTTAGAAATAATGGGCATTCTTCTATGTCAGTGGGTATGCCAACTGGGATTGGTTTGCATTTAAATAGCCTTGCCTCTTCAATGTCATTAAATTGTGGAACTGGGCTGCTAACAACTTCAAAGGGAGCTACTGGCATGCAGGGAATGCTAACTTTGTCTGGAGTGAAGGAGGCTCCTGGTGACAGTCGAACAAGTTCTTTACTTCCTGTAAGCTCAGGTGGAAATATTTCAGTATCAACAAATACAAGCATGGCTCCTGGAATGCTTGTGTCAGTTGTGGAAAAGACTAGAATTGATCAATAGGAGGTGCAGTCTTCTAGAAACACACAGATTGGAGTCACAAAGTCCACTACATGTTTCCGATCCCTAACAGTTGGCATAAAGCCATTGCAATGTAGGCAACCTTTTAAAACTGAATATATGAACTCAAGTCCACTTGACAAGAAGAGGCCAGCACTACAAGATATTTCTCGACAACCTGGATTTGGTATAGGGGAAGAGTATAATCAGAGCAGTCCTAAGAAGAAAAGGTAATTGTAGGATTTTATCAACTTTACAGAGATTTGTCTTCATTTGTAATGCTTTGTTGTCTGGATAATTTTGAATTCACTTTTGCATCCTTTTCTTTAGCTTTGACTTTTTCTTTGAATGCCCAGAAGAAAGTCTGCCACGACTGGGGATAAAGAAGGCTACAAACGTTGCAATTGTAAAAAGTCAAAATGCCTTAAATTGTGAGTCTTTGTGCACTAGAGTGGGTTTATTATTTGGTTCCTATGTCTTTTCTATTTGTCTCGGAACTTGAACATTGCTATGAAGGTCTATGTGTTAGCACTTAAGAAAAGCAAATTGCAATCCAGAACATTCTACGTACCTCTTAGATGCAGCAGATCAGATAATTAAATAAATAGATGTTTTTTGATTTTTGCATTTCAATTCATGTATTGACATGACTAGATTTATAGTTTTAATTTAAATGAAATTCTTACTAGTACTCTTGCAGGTATTGTGAGTGTTTTGCAGTAGGAGTATACTGCGTTGAGTCCTGCACATGTCAAGAGTGCTTTAACAAACCCGAATATACAAATATGGTTGTTGGCACACGCCAGCAGATAGAATCACGCAATCTGCTTGCTTTTGCTCCTAAAATTGTTCATGGTGCTGACTCTCCACCAACTAATGGGGTGAGAAAATACTGAGAGGTTTTCCTTTGTTCTGGTGTTTTCTCTTTATAGTATCACTATTACTTAACTATCTATGGAGAGTTCTTATCTTTCTCGCTATCTTACTTCAGCAGAGAGAGTGCACCGAGACTCCAGCATCGGCAAGGCACAAAAGAGGCTACAATTGTAAGAAATCAATGTGTCTGAAGAAATACTGTGAATGCTATCAGGTAGATATCTTCAATTGATTTCTTAATTTAAGGTTAAAGGCTGGAGAGTAGTTTATGTGTATTCTGATTAGTGCTCGTATCTTTTATTTTAGGCAGGGGTTGGCTGCTCAGATGGCTGCAGATGTGAAGGTTGTAAAAACACGTTTGGCAAGAAAGAAGGTATCCGGTCACTTTTTTCAAATATCGAATGCATCATATTATCTCAATATATACATGAACGATAATACAAATATTGAATGCATTATATTCTGTCATTCTATACATGTACGACGATTCAAATATCAAGTGCATTATATTATCTCAGTCTATACATGAATGATAAATTTCATTTGCAACTTGTATAGGAGGATCAGATGACACAGAAGACAAAGAATCTCAGGATGAGGTATGGGAGAAGGCTATATCAGAGGAAAAGCTAGGGCTTTGTTACTGTCCCTTGTGACAGTAACAAAATTTGATGAAAATAATTTTTGTTTCACTCAACTTTGACATTCACAACTTCCTCTTTTATTATAATAAGAAAAAATACAGTGACTTTAGAGAAAATAATGAAACTAATACAATTGCAATACAGTGGTATTTAGAACAAATAGAGCTTCACAACCATCAAAGAAGAAAAAAGCACATGCATATATTGAGTACTCCTCAATCAAAGAGATAGAGAAGAATTCAAAACATACCCAGACTGAACATGGCCATACCAAGACCAGCATCAGACAATATTCTTATTGACTGCTCTAGGATAGCTGGCATTTCAACTTTCCATCTGCAAAATAGATTATAAAAACATGAAAATATATCAGAGATGTTTGATATTGATACAAAACAACACAGATTCATTTCTTCGTACACCTGTATATCATAAAAATCCTTGCACACTTTGAAAAATTGTATTGCCTTTTACTTACTCAAAAGTAATTTACATAAAGCAGTCATTTGATTAACATGGATCCTAATATTCACAAGTACATGGTCATGTGCTCCATCGTAGCATCTTATAGATTTAGATCTGTTCTCTGAAATAATTCAATGTTTTGTTTACAATCCACAAAGGAAATATTTTCCCTCGTCTACTTAATCCTAAACAAAAGGCCATATAGCAATATAGATAGAACTATATAACATAAACCATAAACAATGGTAACCTTAGCAGTAGCAAGAAATTGTTGCAAAAACTTTACCTTATCATACCCAGATTGTTGCTTTGCCTGGCAGAGGGAAATTTGATCAGTAAAATTGACACAGAGTATGCTGTCTCCATTGTCATGCTGGATAACAAAACACCAACTTTAATGGGCATGTACTGTCCCTTGTGTAATTGCCACTTGAATTCATTGCTATTGAACCACATTAATGCTTTTTTCCTTCAACAAATGAGGACAGTCACTGTAAAGACAACATGATAATGTACACTCACTGTAAGGATAGTCACAAATGAGGAAATCTCAGAGTGATTGTCCCTTGTGTAATTGCCGCTTGAATACATTGCTATTGAACCACATTAATGCTTTTTTCCTTCAACAAATGAGAACAGTCACTGTAAAGACAACATGATCATGTACACTCACTGTAAGGATAGTCACAAATGAGGAAATCTCAGAGTGACTATCCCTTGTGTAATTGCCGCTTGAATACATTGCTAATGAACCACATTAATGCTTTTCTCCTTCAACAAATGAGGACAGTCACTATAAAGACAGCATGATAATGTACACTCACTGTAAGAACAGTCACAAATGAGGACATCTCACAGTGACTGTCCCTTGTGTAATTGCCACTTGAATGTATTGCTATTCAGCCACATTAATGCTTTTCTTCTTCAACAAATGAGGATAGTCACTCTAAAGACAACATGATAATGTACACGGGCTGTAAGTGTACATTATCATGTTGTCTTTACAGTGACTGTCCTCCTTCAAGTGGCAATTACACAAGGGACAGTCACTGTAAAGACAACATGATAATGTAGAGAAACATTGTCATTTGTATTTTCAACAGCGCCGAGAGAGATTCCCTCCGTGAAATCACAGCTACAATTTTTGAGTACGTTGGGTTTATTTTTCTTTTGTCATTATTATGTAATCTCGTATTCAGCTGTGACAGAGCTAAAATACCCAGAAATGAGGACATATCTGTGTTGAATTTATTGTTATCAGCTTTGGTTATTTAGAAGTTTAATTTTATTTGTTCATCTTTTGAGTACGTTGGGTTTATTTTTCTTTTGTCATTATTATGTAATCTCGTATTCAGCTGTTACACATACAATGAGTGTACATTATCATGTTGTCTTTACAGTGGCTGCCCTCATGTTGTATATTCTTCTCTGTAGATGCTACTATGTGCTAGGGAACTTCTTAGAACTATTGGTATATTCTTACAACTTGTTACACCTGGGATATTCTTCTCTGTAGATGCTACTATGTGCTGTGGTCCAAACGGGCCCATAAATGTGGTTGAATAGCAATACATTCAAGTGGCAATTACACAAGGGACAGTCACTGTGAGATGTCCTCATGTGTGACTGTCCTTGTCACAAATGAGGACATCTCATAGTGACTGTCCCTTGTGTAATTGCCACTTGAATGAGGACAGTCACTGTAAAGACAACATGATAATGTACACAAGTACCGTGAAGGTAGTCGCAAGTTAGGGCTGTTTCATTGCATACCCAAAACAATGAAGACGTTACGGTCCACAAAACGTTTGTGCTTGAAAGATGAACAAATAAAATTAAACTTCTAAATAACCAAAGCCGCTAACAATAAATTCAACATAGATATGTCCTCATTTTTGGGTATTTTAGCTCTGTAACAGCTGAATACCAGATTACATAATAATGATAAAAGAAAAATAAACCCAACGTAATCAGAAATTGTAGCTGTGATTTCGCGGAGGGAATCTCTCTCAGCGCTGTTGAAAATATAAATGACAACGTTTCTCTACATTATCATGTTGTCTTTACAGTGACTGTCCCTTGTGTAATTGCCACTTGAAGGAGGACAGTCATTGTAAAGACAACATGATAATGTACACTTACAGTGAGTGTACATTATCATGTTGTCCTTAGAGTGACTATCCTCATTTGTTGAAGAAGAAAAGCATTAATGTGGCTGAATAGCAATACATTCAAGTGGCAATTACACAAGGGACAGTCACTATGAGATGTCCTCATTTGTGACTGTCCTTACAGTGAGTGTACATTATCATGTTGTCTTTAGAGTGACTGTCCTCATTTGTTGAAGAAGAAAAGCATTAATGTGGTTCAATAGCAATACATTCAAGTGGCAATTACACAAGGGACAATCACTGTGAGATGTCCTCATGTGTGACTGTCCTTGTCACAAATGAGGACATCTCACAATGACTGTCCCTTGTGTAATTCAAGCGGAAATTACATAAGGGACAGTCACTGTGAGATGTCCTCATTTGTGACTGTCCTTACAATGAGTGTACATTATCATGTTGTCTTTAGAGTGACTGTCCTCATTTGTTGAAGAAGAAAAGCATTAATGTGGTTCAATAGCAATACATTCAAGTGGCAATTACACAAGGGACAATGTCATGAGCCGTGACATATTGAACTTAGTATAATAATAAAATGATTAGATGATATATAATAATCTATTATTAACGATATATAACAATAATATATAATTATTATCAAAAGATAATAATAATATATAGTTAGCATAATAAGTAATATGTTAATTAAATAATATTAAAATATTAATAAATAATATAATTATGATTATAATTATAATATAAATTAATAATAAATAATTATTAATAAATTATATATATTATATTATAATAATATATTAAGTAATAATATTAAATCAATTATTGATATAATAATTTTAATATATAAATAATATTAATAAACCTCTCAATATAAAACAATATGTTATCACTATAATAATATTTATTATAATATTATTAATATTACTAACATCATTAATTATAATATTTAATAATAACAATAACATTAATAATAATAATAATAATAATAACGTTTAAAGCAATATCGAATATCTGTAATCGATATACATCTACATTAAACATCTGCATTATCTATCACGATGAGGAATGAAGAAGTGATACAACAATCACTAGTCATTACACATCGATACCATGAGAGGATGATTAATGAACCAAATACTATGAAGTCAAGATCAACATGATATGAATAAGGGATAGGTCGCTATGTGTTTCAGAAGATGTATTGATAAGCAAGAAGGATAACCATTCATATATTATAAATAATCATTAATTGCACAAGTTTAGACAATGACATATCCGATAAAGCAATATCAAACATGAAGACCCGCTAGCAAATATGCACCATCACTTCCTATGTTATCATGACAATAACATAAAATAGATTGAATTCTACTATCTATATCAATAGACACCACATAGGAGGATATCGACTAAAGGATTGAAAGATTATCGATTGTCTGAGATAAACCACATCTTGTAGAAACACAAAAGCATCAGTGATTATATCACAAGCTATTGATGAATGAGGCATCAGTCATGGATAATAAGTACAATGTATCCTTAAGTATTAACAGGAATGGAAGTCAATTTGAAGATCAAACTCCATTACCAGCAATCAACCAATAAATGGACAATTATCAGAAAATGATATCGACTTATATCAGAGTAGAAAGATTGGATATAATCATAACAATATGGGATAAGGCAAGAGTTAATATCGATTGACTAAATACTAATGATAGTTAGACCAAACTAATACAAACACAATGGATGTTAACTACTGGTTGCACTACCAATTAGGGAAGATTACCTTCATAAAAAGATTTGATATTGAGTCAATCTGGGAGTTATCTATGATCAGAAAATAATGAAATAATATTATGTGAACTGTCGGATTATGGAAAGGTGTGATTAACAAAGGGACATGGAGGAAGAAACAAGACATGTCTCATTCATAGCATCTCTTCATTTGTTAAAGACAATATAAGAATGCATTCTCGTCAGTCACTCAAGGCATCATTAGAACTTTATTTACTTATCCATATTTGGATATACTCAATAGAGCATCTGCCTTTGGCAGTTTGGTTTCAAGTTTATCATTGCAGATCAGAGACAACACCATGATTGCACAGATAGAAAGGATAGTCAGAAACAACATCAATATTTGAAGTTGCAAGCATATAATTCAGAATCTGAAATAGCAACATATCACTCATAGCGATATTACACATTTGCATAATTACATCATCATATCAGACACAGCAAATACATTGTTGTAAGCAATACTTATTGATTGTATATCGATATTGTTTATATCAGACATAGCATCATTATACTATCACTATAAGTGATAGGAAACATCATATTCATAGCATATTTCATATCATTATATCCGACAGTGCTATTAAACATATTGGTATCAATATCATCTTGCACACATATTGTGATTGAATCTGAAATAGTGGTTGATATCTTAAGTAACCTCCATTACTTAGTTTAATTGTAAGTATCTAATAGAGTAAGTCTGAGAAGTGGAGTAATTGTTCCTGTTTTCCAAGTTAGCCAAAAAGGGGACATTACAGACAATCACTGTGAGATGTCCTCATGTGTGACTGTCCTTGTCACAAATGAGGACATCTCACAATGACTGTCCCTTGTGTAATTCAAGCGGCAATTACACAAGGGACAGTCACTGTGAGATGTCCTCATTTGTGACTATCCTTACAGTGAGTGTACATTATCATGTTGTCTTTAGAGTGACTGTCCTCATTTGTTGAAGAAGAAAAGCATTAATGTGGTTCAATAGCAATACATTCAAGTGACAATTACACAAGGGACAATCACTGTGAGATGTCCTCATGTGTGACTATCCTTGTCACAAATGAGGACATCTCACAATGACTGTCCCTTATGTAATTCAAGCGGAAATTACACAAGGGACAGTCACTGTGAGATGTCCTCATTTGTGACTGTCCTTACAGTGAGTGTACATTATCATGTTGTCTTTAGAGTGACTGTCCTCATTTGTTGAAGAAGAAAAGCATTAATGTGGTTCAATAGCAATACATTCAAGTGGCAATTACACAAGGGACAATCACTGTGAGATGTCCTCATGTGTGACTGTCCTTGTCACAAATGAGGACATCTCACAATGACTATCCCTTGTGTAATTCAAGCAGCAATTACACAAGGGACAGTCACTGTGAGATGTCCTCATTTGTGACTATCCTTACAGTGAGTGTACATTATCATGTTGTCTTTAGAGTGACTGTCCTCATTTGTTGAAGAAGAAAAGCATTAATGTGGTTCAATAGCAATACATTCAAGCGGCAATTACACAAGGGATAGTCACTGTGAGATGTCCTCATTTGTGACTGTCCTTACAGTGAGTGTACATTATCATGTTGTCTTTAGAGTGACTATCCTCATTTGTTGAAGAAGAAAAGCATTAATGTGGTTCAATAGAAATACATTCAAGTGGAAATTACACAAGGGACAATCGATCACTGTGAGATGTCCTCATGTGTGACCTTTGTGAAGGCAAGTGCCAATTTGTACCCAAGTTACCAATATTGTGGCAAAAGTGGGAATGAAGCATTTAGGGGTTAAATTGGGCAAAGAAGTGTAGAAGTGGCCTATGTGAGGTCTAAATAGCCTAACTAAGTCATGGTTAGGGTCTTATGGTGTTTGAACAATAAGTTTTGAACCAAAATCCCAAAGGTTGTAACAAGTTGTCAATGTTGTCATTCACAACATTGACAACATTTGTGCAAGGGAGCATTTTCGAGTAAGATGGTTATGTAACTATATGAAACCATTGAATTAGGCATCAGATCAACTATAAGAGGCCTCCATCGATCTGTGCAAAAGGTTGGGGGGAAAAACATTTGGAATTAAGAAGATTTGTAGAGTAACACGGTTTTATTGAATTCTTGAGTTTTTTTGTTTCTTTGTTTTCAGTTGATTAATGGATTAGATAGCTCGCAGTGTCTATTGGAAAAGTTAGTACAAGTTTTTTTTTTTATTGTGTGTTGTGTTTTTTTTTAGTTTTGAAGCATTCCAACTAGTTTGTTAATTCTTTTATTAAGTACCCTATCATTGGTTTGAACCAGGCAGGTTGAACAAATGGAGTCTTAGCTCATCATTCCATTGTCAATTTTGTACGGGCTCTTGGAATGGGTGAGGAGACTCCATGTACTATATGTTTGGAAGGAGGGGCCCTGGGAAGCTCATTTTCTATGTTTGCAATGATGTCCTAGGTGAGTCAATTGAGCACAGTTAGGGATGGCAAATCATTACAAGAAGATTACAACAAGTTGAATGCATTGGTTGCTTCAACTAAAATCTCATGGAGAGGTAGACACACATCTAAAGAAGCCCCAAGTCAAATTAGAAGATTGGGTGAGTTTCTTTGGTTGCTAAGAAAATAAACTCTTAGTCAGACTGTCCAAGTTGTGTCAAAATACTTGTTTTCAGGCATGGCTATAGCAGTTGGTGTACAAAAAATCTAGGAGGAGAAGACCTTAGATATCTTGGAGTTCTCAATAAAGGGCATCTGAATCCTAAGCCCTTTAGGTGGCTTAATATAAACAAAAAGGCTTGACAAAGGCCTAATTGCTAGCAGCCTATTTTTGGGTGCAATTGGCATGGTTTGATGAACCGGATTGAAGTAATGATGAAAAGTATAGGTGAAGGAGTAATATTGAAACCAATAGAGGTCCTAGTGGCCAGCCTCTCCATGGAGTAAAGTTCTAGTTGAATGTGTTTCAATTTGTGAAGACAAGACTAGGAGTGTCCTAGTAGCTAGATTGGTATTGAGCAGAGTTCGTTGTATTTCTTGTTGGTGTGCACTAGTTGAAGGAGTGGGATCTTGGGTAGAGATACCTAAAGAGTGTAGGGATAGTTAAGTACCCTATCAAGTCAAAACATTGGCCTAAAGAGACCCTAGTGAAGGATAGGGAGTGAGCAAGACAAAGTGTTACATCAATTAACAAGATCATTTTTTGGTAATTGTGTACATTATCATGTTGTCTTTACAGTGACTGTCCTCATTTGTTGAAGAAGAAAAGCATTAATGTGGTTCAATAGCAATACATTCAAGTGGAAATTACACAAGGGAATATCACTATGAGATGTCCTAAGTGTGACTGTCCTTGTCACAAATGAGGACATCTCACAGTGACTGTCCCTTGTGTAATTGCCACTTGAATGAGGACAGTCACTGTAAAGACAACATGATAATGTACACAAGTACCGTGAAGGTAGTCGCAAGTTAGGGCTGTTTCATTGCATACCCGAAACAATGAAGACATTACAGTCCACAAAACATTTGTGCTTGAAAGATGAACAAATAAAATTAAACTTCTAAATAACCAAAGCCGCTAACAATAAATTCAACACAGATATGTCCTCATTTCTGGGTATTTTAGCTCTCTAACAGCTGAATACCAGATTACATAATAATGACAAAAGAAAAATAAACCCAACGTACTCAAAAATTGTAGCTGTGATTTCGCGGAGGGAATCTCTCTCGGCGCTGTTGAAAACACAAATGACAACGTTCTTGTTTTTTTTGCCCTTATATCCCGATGTGATTTCGCGGAGGGTTACGGTGCTGTTGAAAACACAAATGACAACGTTCCTTTTTTTTTTTGCCCTTATATCCCGACAACATCGCAATTGCAAGTTAGGGCTGTTTCACTGCATACCCGAAACAATGAAGACATTACGGTCCACAAAATGTTTGTGCTTGAAAGATGAACAAATAAAATTAAACTTCTAAATAACCAAAGCCGCTAACAATAAATTCAACATAGATATGTCCTCATTTCTGGGTATTTTAGCTCTCTAACAGCTGAATACCAGATTACATAATAATGACAAAAGAAAAATAAACCCAACGTACTCAGAAATTATAGCTGTGATTTCACGGAGGGTTACGGCGCTGTTGAAAACACAAATGACAACGTTCTTGTTTTTTTTGCCCTTATATCCCGATGTGATTTCGCGGAGGGTTACGACGCTGTTGAAAACACAAATGACAACGTTCTTGTTTTTTTTGCCCTTATATCCTGATGTGATTTCGCAGAGGGTTACGGCGCTGTTGAAAACACAAATGACAACGTTCCTTTTTTTTTGTCCTTATATCCTGACAACGTCGCAATGGCGACGTTGCCAAATGTATTGTCATCGCAATTGCGACGGTGTCGGGCTATATTTGAAAAAAAAAAAGACAAAATTGCATGACATTTGCCTGTCGTCGCAAATTGCCATCGCAATTTCACCCCAAATGTATTAGTCAACCTTCCATCAGTCCCTGAGGATTGATACTTTTCCTTATTTTTGCTAAGCAAAATTAGGGAAGGGAATTACTCCCAACTTCTCCCTGAGATACTCAAAAGCATCCTTAGGCAAGGGCTTTGTGAATATATCTACCAACTGATATTTGGTACTCACATAGTCCATCTTGACTTCTTTCTCTGCCACTTTTTCTCTTAGGAAGTGATACTTGATTTCAATGTGCTTTGTCTTTGCATGCATCACATGGTTCTTTGACATATTGATAGTGCTAGTGTTATCATAGTAAATAAAAATAGGATAATCAATCCGAATTCCAAAATCTTTTACCATCTACTTGATCCAAACAATTGTAGAATAATTCAAGGCTGTTGCAACATACTCCACTTCTATTGTTGACTGAGAAAAACAATTTTGTTTCTTGCTTGTCCAAGTGACAAGTCTATCACCAAGAAACACTACTCCACCTAAAGTACTTTTTCTGTCATCAACACATCCTGCCCAATCTACTTCAGTGTACACATAAAGCTCAACATTTTTTGAATTAGGACACTATAGACCATAATCTATAGTGCCTTGCAAGTATCTGAATATCCTCTTTATTGCCATGAGGTGACTTTACTTGGGTTCTGCTGCAAATCTTCCAACTATGCCAACTGCATTTGAAATGTCAGGTCTAGTTTGAGTAAGATATATGAGTTTACCAATCATAGATTTGTACAATGTTATATCTACTACTGGTGAGTCATCTTCTTTTGTAAGCTTGCATCTAGTGATCATAGGGGTTCCTACTGGCTTGCAATCATCCATCTTGAATTTCTTCAGTATCTCTTTTACATATTTGGATTGATTAATGAAAATACCTTTCTTTGTCTGTTGTACATTCAATCCCAAAAAGTACTTGATAGGACCAATCATACTCATCTCAAATTCATTTTGCATTTCTTTAGCAAATTTTGCACTAAGTTTGTCATTACCTCCAAAGATAATGTCATCAACAAATATGGCTACAAGTAGTAGACCTTCAAATGTCTCTCTAATGAATAGATTACAATCTGTTGCTCCTTTCTTGAATCCAATCTTTGTTAGACATCCATCTAGTCTTTCATACCATGCTCTAGGGGCTTGCTTAAGTCCATAGAGGGCCTTCTTCAATCTACATACCATATCAGGTCTATCTGATAAAGTGAATCCTTCTGGCTGCTCAATGTATACTTCTTCTTTCAGATCTCCATTTAGGATTGCTGACTTGACATCCATTTGATATACTTTGAAGTTTTTGACTGTAGCATAAGCTAGAAACAACTTAATAGCTTCTAATCTGCTTACAGGTGCAAATGTGTCTGAATAATCAATGCCTTCTCTTTGTGTATATCTCTTACATACTAATCTTGCTTTGTTTCTCACTACTGTACCATCTTCATTCATCTTGTTTCTGAATATCCACTTTGTTCCAATCACACTCTTATCACTAGGTCTTGGGACCAGTTCCCAAGTGTCATTCTTAATGATCTGATCAAGTTCTTCTCTCATAGATCATGCCAATCTGAGTCATTAAAAGCATCTTTAACACTTAAAGGTTCAATCTAAGATAGTAGACATACCGCTTCATACTGCTTCATTGCTAGCTGAGTTCTTTGCTTGTGATCTTGTCAAGACTTTGCCACTCTGATCTCCAATGATGTCTTTCTTGGAATGATTTTTTGATGCATACTTTGGACCTTTAGGTGATGTTGACTCATCAGCCTTAGGAGTATCTTCTTCACTTGTTTCAGGGTCATTGAATTCTACATCAATATTGTCAAACATTTCCTCAATAACTATCTCATTGGTGGAGGTTTTAGGTTCTTCTTCAATCATGGGTGAGTAATCATGATATCTTTCTAGAACCATAAAATTCTCATCAATCTTCACATGAGCACTTTCTATGATCTTTTTCAATCTTAAATTGAAACATCTATAAGCTTTACTTTTAGTAGAATAACCAAGAAAAATACCTTCATCACTTCTTGCATCAAACTTGCCTATTGCTTCATCCCTCTTGATGTAGCACTTGCTTCCAAAGATTTTGAAGTATTTTACTGTGGGAACATTACCAAACCATATCTCATATGGTGTTTTGTCAGTGCCTAGTCTCAATTGAATTCTATTGATGGTATAGACTGTTGTATTGACTACATCTCTCCAATAGGTGTGTACAACTTTTCCTTCAATCATGATGGTGCATGGTGTATCAAGGATGATCCTATTCCTTCTCTCTACAATCCCATTCTACTAAGGAGTTCTAGGTGCACTCAACTATCTCTTTATGCCATGTTCTTTGTAGTACTCATAGAATCTGTCAGAGGTGAATTCTCCTCCTCTATCCTGATGTCCTTCTGCATCCTAGGCCAATAATAGAACCTTTGCACAACTTCTAGTGTTTTTTTTAGGCCAAAATGCCCACTCAAACTCTCATTGTGTTTCTCTTGTATCAAATTTTCTCTCATAGAGCCTTTAGGCACACATAACTGTCCACCTCTAAACAATAGGTCATTCTGAATTGTATAGTCTGCAAATTGACTATGAAAATGATTCTTAAATTCTTTACACACCTTGTATGCTTTTGCAAATTCTTCATCATCTTCATAGAGTTCTCTAAAGCTCTCAATACCTATGCTTTGGAGCTGCACTTCTTGGACTGTCAAAAGTCTCCTACTCAAGGCATCAGCTACCTTGTTCATTTGTCCCTTTTTGTGCTTAATTGTGAATGTATAAGCCTACAGATATTCCATCCATTTGAGATGCCTATTGCTCAACTTCTCCTGGGAATTGATGAAACTCAAAGCTTTGTTGTTAGTATACACCACAAACTCTTTGGGCAGCAGATAGTGCCTCCATTTTCTTAAGGATTGCACTAAAGCATACAACTCTAGGTCATAAGAAGAATACCTCTTCTTAGCCTCATTCAGCTTCTCACTATAAAATGCCACTGGTCTATTCTCTTGATTCAACACTGCCCCAACTGCTATGCCACTTGCATCACACTCTAAGGTGAACAACTTATCAAAATTTGGCAAAACCAATATAGGTTGTGTAGCGACTCTCTTTTTCAATAACTCAAAACCTTTACTAGCTTCTAGAATCCACTTAAACTTAATTTTTACTCCCTCTTTAATATTATCTAAGACTGGTGCACATATTTCACTAAAAACTTTAATGAACTTCCTATAGAATTGGGCAAGTCCATGAAAACTCCTTACCTCAGTGCTGCTTGTAGGTGTAGGCCAATTGAGTATTGCTTCCACCTTGCTAGGATCCATCTTCAAGGTCCCTTGAGACACCACAAAACTAAGATAAATCAACTCTTGCTTCATAAATTCACACTTTTCCAAGTTGATAGACAACTTCTCCTCATGGAGTCTCTTCATCACAACATGCAAATGTTGGATGTGTTCTTCTTTAGTCTTGCTGAAGATTAGGATATCATCCAAGTACACTACTACAAATCTGCCTATGTAGTCCTTCAACACCTCATTCATCAACCTCATGAAGGTGCTTGGAGCATTGCTAATCCCAAAGGGCATGTCCAACCATTCATAGAGCCCTTCTGTGGTCTTGAATGTAGTCTTCCATTCAGCCCCCTCTTTAATCCTTATTTGATGATACCCACTCTTTAAATCCAACTTGGTGTAGTACCTTGCTCCTCCCAAACAGTCCATAAGATCTTCAATCCTTGGAATGGGAAATCTGTACCTTATAGTGATCCTATTAATTTCTCTTGAATCTATACAAAGCCTCCACTTACCTCCTTTCTTTGATGCTAAGACTACTGGCACTACACATGGGCTAATGCTCTTCCCGATTAATCCTTGGTCCAAGAGCTCTTGCACTTGTCTAACTATCTCTTTGTTTTGATCAGGAGTCATCGTGTATGCTTCTTTGTTTGGCAGAGATGCCCCTGGTATGAAGTCAATTTGATGACTTATAGTTCTAGGAGGTGGTAACATGGTAGGTGACTCATCACTCACTATGTCTTTAAACTCTTTCAAGAGTTCCTGCACTTCCTTAGGAAATGGTATAGTTTCTACCTTCTTCTCATCACTAGGTTTCACCATGACAACAAAATGTGTTCCTTCTCCATCCTTCATATCTTGGATGTATTCCTTACCTCCTTGCAACAAGATATTGGGTCCTGCTGATGTAGACCCTTCAGTCTCTATGAGTGATTGAATTCTATAAGTGACCCCATTCTTCTTGAAGGAATAGGAATTCCTTTCCCCATCATGTATTGTCTTCTTATCAAACTGCCATGGCCTACCTAAGAGTAGGTGGCATGCATCCATTGGGAGTATGTCCCATAGGACCTTATCCACATATTTCCCTATTGAGAAATCAACCCATGCTTGCTCATTGACAAGAACATGTCCTTTATTCAACCATGTGACCCTATAAGGGTTTGTGTGAGGGATTTTAGTTAAACTAAGTTTGTTGACTACCTCTTTTGGGATGATATTATTAGTAGACCCTGAGTATATAATCATCTTGCATACTTTACCAAGTATTTTGCACTTCACCCTAAATAGTGCTCTCCTTTGTTTAGCCTCTTCTTTGACAGGTTCTTTGATAAGAATTCTTCTAATCATAAGATTCTCTCCACTTTCTGAATCAAGGTTGATTTCAAGAGATTTGACACTACTGGTTTCTTCTTGGGCTATGTAGTTGACCCTCTTCTCTCCATGTGAGCTAGAAGCCTTCTCAGGACATCTATAGGCCGGGTGACCAAGTTGATTGCAATGGAAACACTTCATGGTTGCAAAGTGTGAAGCTCTACCTGATCCTCCAAATCTGCCTCTTCCTCCACCTTGGAATCCCCTACCTCTACTCATACTTCCTCTTCCACTAGTTTCATTGACAATCTCTGTCAGTTTGGACTCCCCTTGAACTCTGAATTCACTACCCCTGCTTGCAAAGCTACCTCTATGGCCTCTATTCTCTTTCCCTCTACCTCTGCCTTTAGATGACTGATCATGCTTCTTCCTACTTTTCTCCTCTAGTTTCAATGCCATTTGGTAACATTGTCTCACACTCTTAAAGGTAGCAAGGCTCATATCTTCTTGGATAGACCACTTGAGTCCATTTTGATATCTAGCCAACCTTATGCTTTCATCCTCTACTATTTTTGACCTTAGGCACAATTTTTGGAATTCTTCTGTATAAGCTTGGACATCTAAGTCCTTTTGTCTAAGGTTTTGTCTTCTCCTATGAAGTTGAACTTCATAATCATTTGGCAGATAGGTTTGTTTTAGCTTCAGCAACATGCCCTTCCAAGTGACAATAGGATTCTTGCCCTCTTTTTCTCTCTCAGTCTGTACATACTTCCACCAAGTGAGAGCTGACCCCCCTCAACCTAGACTTAGCCACTTTAACTTTTTGGGCTTCTATTATGCCATCACACTCAAAGTGATTTTCAATATTGTCAATCCAGTCCATAACCAGATCAGGGTCCATTTGTCCACTAAAAAGTGGCACACCCTCCAATGCTTTTCCACTTAAGGCCTTGAGTGCCTTCAAGAAAGGTTCCTCTGCTATCATAGGGTCAGGAGTTGGAACTTCTTCCTCCAAGTCTATCTCTTTCTCTTTAGCTTCCTGCTCTTCTTTCTGGTCTACCTTGTCCTTCACTCTATCTGTCTTATCTTGGACTTCACCCAAGAGTTGCTCTAATTGAGCCAACCTCTCTCTTAGTAGTCGGTTATCCTCCTCCTGCTCCTCAAC
>BSBK01011588.1:5000-112500 GCA_027943335.1 Chamaecyparis obtusa
TCTGTGACCAATTAGGACCCTTTACGGACCCCTAAGGGTGACATAGGGTCCTAAGAACCACTTTACACCCCTTACAACTCCTTATGACCCTCTATGACCAATTAGGACCCTTTACGGACACCTAAGGGTCACATGAGGTCCTAAGAACCACTTTACACCCCTTACGACTCCTTATGACCCTCTACAACCAATTAGGACTCTTTACAGACACCTAAGGGTCACATGGGGTCCTAAGAACTACTTTACACCCCTTACAACTCCTTGTGACCCTCTACAACCAATTAGGACCCTTTACGGACACCTAAGGGTCACATGGGTCCTAAGAACCACTTTACACCCCTTATGACTCCTTATGACCCTCTATGACCAATTAGGACCCTTTACAAACACCTAAGGGTCACATTGGGTCGTAAGAACCACTTTACACACCTTACAACTCCTTATGACCCTCTACGACCAATTAGGACCCTTTACAGACACCTAAGGGTCACATGGGGTCCTAAGAACCACTTTACACCCCTTATGACTCCTTATGACCCTCTACAACCAATTAGGACCCTTTATGGACACCGAAGGGTCACATGGGGTCCTAAGAACCACTTTACACCCCTTATGACTTCTTATGACCCTCTACAACCAATTAGGACCCTTTATGGACACCTAAGGGTCACATGGGGTCCTAAGAACCACTTCACACCCCTTACAACTCCTTATGACCCTCTACGACCAATTAGGACCCTTTATGGACACCTAAGGGTCACATGGGGTCCTAAGAACCACTTTACACCTCTTACGACTCCTTATGACCCTCTACGACCAATTAGGACCCCTAAGGACCACTTAAAACCCCTTATTCCTTAACTTTCTTGCACTCTCCTCTCTCTCTCTCTCTCAGTTTCTCAATCACCCCTCTATCTCTCTTTGTCTCTTTATCACATCTCTCTCTCTCTCTCCCTTTCTCCCCCCATCTATCTCTCTTTTATGCATTTCTAGAAAGGGCGTGCTCCAAATAGGGCGTGCACCAAAAAGGGCGTACACCCTATTTGGCGCACACCCTTTGTAGAAAGCCCAAAAATGGAAAAAAAACCCAAGAATCCCGTGAAGGAGGCCCACTTTTACTGTATTCTATCTGGAACACGCAGTTTGCACAACAAATATTCACTTTCATGGTGTTGGAGGTAAAAAAGAAGACTATTTTATCAACTTGGACCACCTTTTGTTGCAAGGTCAACATTGTGGTGCAAAAAACAACCTTTATTTAGCAAATTTGACATATTTCAAGGTAAGTTTTGTTTGTTCTTGCATGCCAAAATGTGAATAAATCCTTTTTATTTTATTTCATATTATATGGACTTGTGGAAAGCATAAATAGACATGTATTGGACTATAGTTGTATTATAATTTGATATATATAAATTGTAATACTTTTATATTATGTTATGACTTATTATAATAGATTGATTAAAAAAACCATAATTGTTGTATTAGATTGATATTTTATAATGTGTAAATTTTAATGAATTTCAATGTATATATAGATCTTATTCATCATGCCGAGAAGATGACCTAAGATTCAAACACCCGAAGAGCATGAAATAGAGAAAGAGAAGAAAAGAGAAAGAATGAGACAACTTTGCAAACAATGACAATTGGAGCCCATACAAGAAGAATTACCTAATAGGAGAGAATTGGAATTGGAAACACAAAGGAATCGAATGAGAAAGTTGCGTGCAATAAGACAATTAAATTATGAAGGGGTGAGTATATCATCTATTGGATCACAAGTTGAAGGGATGCCATCATCCAATGTTGGAGGTGCACATGAATTATCTAATGTTGAAGACATCACACACTCTACACCTCAAAGTGTAGCCATACCATCGTATTATGTTGAAGGCACACCATTAGCTACATCCGAAGGAATAGACACATCATTGCATCATTGTGAAGGCACCTCATTTACAACTTCCAAAGGTGTAGGAATCACACCATTGCATCATGTTGAAGAAACACCATATTCATCTCAAGTCGGTGAAGGTCCATCTTCCACATCTCAATTTGAAGGCACATCATCTTCGTTCGAAGGTACGCAATTCATCCCTAACATTGTTGACGTTCCCAATGTTGAGCCTACACAACAATTGAGAACACCTCCTAGAGTTTTGCATAGAAAGCCTAAATATTTGATTGATATTGACATTAATATTTTGAAACCAATGCCTGACAAGATTCCCAAGTGCACTTGTCAAAGATATACTAACCGAATTTGGAGGATATTTTTTGAGAATTTGAATGTCACAGGAAGATGTCAATTGTTTGTTGAAATGATGAGAAATCTGAAATATAGGCCTATCGTGAAGATTCTTGGGTTAAGAATAGATGACACCTCCACTGAAAAAGCTATTGTAAAGAATCTAATGGATGCATATGAGATTGTGGGTTCTACATCATGCACGAAAGATAGTAATGTCACATGACATGTGATAACATCAACAATGGTAAGAAATCAAATGAAGAAGTCTCGACTCATTAGAAAGACAAGTAAATCATTGAAAATAAGTAGAAGGTCTCTAATGAGAGCCGTGGAAAGGTGTCAAAGAGTGGAAGATTCAAATAGCAATGAACTATGGGCTTTTTCTAATAGATTGCCACGGAAAGACAAAGACATTGTTGAAGGTTTGAAATCCTTCATTGAAAATTTTTGGAAGAATAATACACGAGTATCTCCTAATCAAAGAGATGTTGTAAGGAGGAGGATTGGTAGTCGATTGCGTGATCCATATCCAAAGCATTTTTTGGATTCAACCCAGACACAATTTTTTGCAAAATTTATAGATGCATATCCTCAAATTAAAATTAGTCAAAGATTTTTTGAAATGGCTAAACCTTTTTATGTCAAGATAAATCACACACGCACAACTTGTTGTTGTAGAGTACATATTGAATTTTCTAACCATTATACTGTCTATCGGCATATATGTGTACGTTTGCATGCTAACAATGTCTTACAGGAGTGTAACATAAAGGAGCCACCTAGATCTTCAAGGGAATTGATAGCTACCATTTTATGTCATAGACCGGACGGACAACAATTTCACAAACTATCATGTTTGAATGGTACATGTGTACATTGTGGTGGTTTACAAGATTTACCTATTTGTCAGCATATGGAAAGTAGTCATGCAATTGGGAATGAAATAGTAGAATTTGGAAAATATAAGACCATTGCATATGCTCTAAAAGATGGAAAAGAAGCAAAAAGATGTGATTTAGTAATTGACAGGATTCCGGTGTATCAGTTCATGGATATATTTTGTAGGAAAATTGTGTATGAATATGCAATGCATACACATAGAGCACGATGGTTGGATACACAATTCAAGTTATGCAAGGACACTTTTCTGATTGATACAATTGTTTTAGTTGTGGACTTTGCTGAAAACTACACTTTGCAACCACAAAATGAGGTACAATCACAGTATTACAACTCTCAACAAGTTGCTATATTTGTTCATATAGCATACTTGCATGCACCTAATAGTACAGAGGAAAATAGGAAGATATTGAGGGAGTACCATTTTTATATGAGCGATGATCGCTCACATTCTATAGAGTTTGTACATGGTTGCTTTAGTTTGTTTTACGGTGATTTGGCAAATAGGAGCATACCATATCGTCGAAACATCATATGGTCAGATAATTGTACATCCCAATTCAAGAATTCTCGTATGTTTTATTGGTTGAGCAGGATGCACAAGAACACTGATATTCAATATATGTGGAATTTCACTGAGGTGGGCCATGGAAAGGGAGAGCATGATGGTGTGGGAGCATGTATAAAAAGAGCTTTAGCACATGAAGAATTAAAGTATGAGGGGGGAGAAAACTTATCAAATGCAAGATGTATTGTCAACTGGTGTAATGCCACAATGGGCCCAGGTAAGGAAGGTGAGTCAACAGTTCATAGATTTTTTTGGTTGATTGATGAAACTAACATTGCACCATATGAGGATTGTTGTACAGTAATAGGATCAAGTGAGCTACACTCTTTTAGAAGTTGTAATGCAGGTTCATGGATGGTATACACATGACATATGGCATGCTTTTGTTCATCTTGTGCAGAGGAGAATTGGGATGAGTGCGACTCAAAGGAATGGGTTGATGAATGGTCTATAAGACCTTTGAGCCCACTTGACTCCTATCGCCCACCAACAACATTGCAACTAGGGGACATGGAAAAATCTATTGACTTTGACCATTTGTCAAATATAGTACAACCAGGTAAATTGTCCATTTATATAATTTATCTAAACTATTTTGGATATTAATGTATTGAATATGTCTACATTGTTGTAGGTCATGTTTTTGCAGTTATTGCACCTGAATACAATGACGAAGGGACATATTATTATTTATGTCATTGTGTTGAGGCCAAAAAGAAATTGGATGTTGTAGTTGTAGACAAAAAAGGATTACAATACCCTATAGGAGCAGTTGTTGTAACAAGAACATGGCTTAGACGATATGGTATGAAGAACTCTAAGTTGTGGTTGTTCGAGGACTGGGAGACACATAGGAAGATTCTACATTATTCAAACCTTGTTGTTGCTTCGAATGTTACTTTGTTCAGATATGGGGGCAGGCTAGTGAAAAGAACTCTTTGGAAGGTTCCTGAGTCAGAGCATGAGGCAATACTTAACACACTAAAGGTTAAGGCAGATCTAGCTGGTTCAATGGACTAAATCGAGCTGTACTAAAATGTTGTAATATGTGTTCAACTGTACTATTTGTTTCTCTGACAAAGTTAGTTTCTATGGTACATACCCCGTGTGTATAGAGGGAAGTTTGTAATTGTAATGATAATGCAACGCTGCATATTTTTTGGGGCAATGCTAGAGGTTTTCTCCACTCAGCTCTTTCCTACCAGTGCCTTTATTGAGCTGAGTTGTAAACATGTTTCATAATATTAATAAAAAAAGAAACATGTTTACAATAATTTCTTTGCATTTTTATGGTGTTTTATCCAATGCAAAACTGTGTAATTTTTATGTGATTAATGATGGGACAGAAATAAGATTTGTTCTTAGATCAAATCTCCTCAAAACATGTTAGATCAGATTTCCTCTTGTTTCCACTATGGATTTATGAGATCCATGCATAGTATGACCTTCTAACCCTAGGGATGGATCTAATAAAATGTATATTGACAATATAACATGAAATAAGGAAGGTAAAATGAGTTTTGTTACAAGAAAGTGGAGGAGAGCTTCTCTATGCATGCTTTGGGTGCACTTGGAAGGTGCGAACCGTGACACAGATAGGGATTTTGCTTAAGAAGACAATGACCTAAGGATGTTTAAAAACTCCTTAAATGGTGTAACACAACCAGAACAAGGGTTTCCTACTTCAACAAACTCCTTTAGAAAGTTTACAAACTCAATCAAACTTTGGTGCCTTTTGGGCTTTAGGGACACTAGGCCTAAATCTAGCCTTTAACTAGAATTCTTCACCAGTGGACTTCCTGACCACTCCCAAGCATTTAGATGGTCCTCATATGACCTAAGGATGCTAAATCAACTCTTGGTTTGGTCCCTTTACAACCATACCATATAAAACTAGACCTACACCCACTTTTCCTTGTAGCCCTCTCAATATAGATTTTCTATTCTAACTTTTTCACAACTGAGTATCTTGACACAAATAGGGCATTTTCAGATACCCATTTAGAAGTTATGTAAAATCCAAAAGCCTTGTCTTCCAACTCCAATCCAGCACCACCTAACTCTCACCTTGTACATAGACCTAATTAGCCTAATTAGGCTTGGTTTACAAAGGAAGTGTGATGTATAGGGTTCTTGGAACTGGTAGCTCAAGTAGTGACAAAATCTCTTCAGTGCACATGTACACTGACAGCAAAAATTCAGATAAAGAAGTAACTAGTGTTGTGGAATTATCCATAGAGCAATGTGAAATGAAGCCTCAAATTGGTTCATTAGTAGGTAAAGAATTTGGTCATGCACTTCATTCTAGCACCTCAAATATTTCTATTAGAAATGACTATCTTTCAATGGCCTTGCATTTACGGGACTTGGGCATTATCATTGAAAGGTAAGTTCATTGCCACCTTTGGCAAGGCAGTCTCACTCCTCATTTTACAACAAAGGGTAGCCATCTATGGTCCAAGGTTTTAATTCAGCTAACAAGTGGAGAGCTTCTCAAGGTACTGATCTCTTTCATAGAGAAGTTCCTGCTTCATCTCAAGGTTCTTGTTTAGGTGACCAACTCCTTCAAGGTCCACAAATAGACCCATTAATTAGTAAAAGGGTAGATGCAATTTTGGAAAGAGTATCCCAATTGAAGAGTAATGGAAATTCTAGTGAGCATGAAGTTATTGCAGATACAATGGGTGTATCTCCTCCACTAAAAAATATAACTACTTCCAGATACTTGAGTTTAAATGGAGACTGTCTATTCCCAAACATGCCCCAATTGAGCAGATGAACTAGATGTTGCTTGAGTAAAGAAGATAATGGTTTATTAAAGCATTTGCATTATCCCACTTGCTATCAGTTACTACTTTTTGAGCAGCTTGCTAGATGCTTCTGTGCAAGATTTTTGTAATATATAATGTCCTCATGCAAGTACAAGCCATGCACAGTTGTTCCAACCCTGCCGACGACTCCATGCTGAAGTGTCCCTCAAGGTCCCTTAAGCATGAAATTGGCAATCTTTTTTAGGTCGTATCTCAGAGCTCATGTGAGATAGCATGGATCCATCAATTGATACGAGACCGTATTATCGGGGCCTACAAAAGCCTGTCTCAGTTTTTGGAGATTCAATTTTGTTTAAATTCGGCAACACATTGTTGGTCGGTGTCAGAACTCAAAGTGTTCCTCAGCTGAAACGACCAGCGTTGCGTATCTTTCCAACCATTGATCATAGCCTCAAACCATAGTTCCAATAGCTCTGAATGGTCGAGTAAATTCTAGTGGCAACCTCATTCAGCACCCACAGTCATTCGATCCCCGCCAATGACTCTGTGCTGAAGTGTCCCTCAAGGTCCCTTAAGCATGAAATCGGTGAACTTTGTGGGGTCATATCTTGGAGCTCGATCAACGTAGAATCAATTCATTAGGTGCTACAAGAACATGTTGTTGGGGCCTACAAAAGCCTATCTCAATTTTTAGAGATTCAACTCATTTTAAATTTGGCAACACATTCTTGGTCAGCGTTAGAACTCAAAGTGTTCCTTAGCTGAAACGGTCAACGTTGCGTATCTTTCGAACCGTCGGTCGTAGCATCAAACCGTTAGTTCCAACATCTCCAAATGGTCGGGTAAATGATAGTGGCAACCTCGTTCACCATGCATAGTCGTTCGAACCCCGCCGATGACTCCGTGCTGAAGTGTCCCTCAAGGTCCCTTAAGCATGAAATCAGTGATCTTTGTGGGGTCATATCTCAAAGCTCATGCAACATAGAATTGATTCATTAGGTGCTATGAGACTGTGTTGCTGGGGCCTACAAAATCCTGTCTCAATTTTTAGAGATTCAACTTATTTTAAATTCGGCAACACACTCTCGGTCGGTGTCAAAACTCAAAGTGTTCCTCAGCTGAAACGGTCAACGTTGCGTATCTTTCCAATCGTCGATCGTAGCATCGAACAATCAGTTCCAATAGCTCCAAATGGCTGGGTAAACACTATTAGCAACCTCGTTCAGCACCCACAATGATTTGATTGCCACCGACGACTCCGTGCTGAAGTGTCCCTCAAGGTCCCTTAAGCATGAAATCGGTGATCTTTGCGGGGTCATATCTTGGAGCTCGTGCAACATAGAATTGATTCATCAAGTGCTATGGGACCGTGTTGCCGAGGCCTACAAAAGCCTATCTCAAATTTTAGAGATTCAACTTATTTTAAATTTGGCAACACATTCTCGGTCGGTGTCAGAACTCAAAGTGTTCCTCAGTTGAAACGGTCAATGTTGCGTATCTTTCAAACCGTCAGTCGTAGCATCGAACAGTCAATTCCAACAGCTCCGAATGGCTGGGTAAATGCTAGTGGCAACCTCATTCACCATGCACATTCGTTCAAACCTCACCGACGACTCCGTGCCGAAGTGTCCCTCAGGGTCCCTTAAGCATGAAATCAACAATCTTTGTAGGGTCATATCTGGGAGCTCATATGACATAGAATTGATTCGTCAGGTGCTACGAGACCGTGTTGTTGAGGCCTACAAAATCCTCTCTCAATTTTTAGAGATTCAACCTATTTTAAATTTGGCAACACATTCTCGGTCCATGTCAAAACTTAAAGTGTTCCTCAGCTGAAATGGTCAACATTGCGTATCTTTCCAACCATCGGTCATAGCATCAAACCGTCAGTTCCAATAGCTCTGAATGGATGGGTAAACACTAGTGGCAACCTTTTTCACCACGCACAGTCATTCAAACCCCGCTGGCGACTCCGTGCTGAAGTGTCCCTCAAGGTCCCTTAAGCATGAAATTGTGACGCACACATAGTGAATTGTGACGGGGGCGCTGTATAGGTGACGCCCACTCCCATCGCATTTTCTTTGGGTGTCCGTCACACTTGTAATGATTATCACATGATTGCATGTGACTTCCCAAGTGCATGTGACCATGCGATAATCCGTCGTAGTTGCGCGGGTGTTCGTCACAATTGCGACGGTTATCGCATGATCGCATGTGGCTTCCCGAGCGCATGCGACCATGTGACAAGCCGTTGTAGTTGCGTGGGTATTTGTCACACTTGCGACGGTTATCGCATGATCACATGCAGCTTCCCAAGCGCATGCGACCATGCGACAAGCCATCGTAGTTGTGCGGGTGTTCGTCGCAATTGCGACGCTAATATAAGGAATTGTAATGGGGTTGATGTCAGATTGAAGGGGCTTCATAGTGATGGATTGAAGTCGTAATTGCGAAAAAAATGGAAAGGCGTCATATTTTGCAACTAAAAAATAGCGACGTCTATTAGTGTCACAATTGCAACACATGGCTGTCCCAATTGCGACACATAGCTATCGCAAATCGATGCCAAATTTATTAGTGTCAGGGCCTACAAAATCCTTTCTCAGTTTTCAGAGATTCAACTTATTTTAAATTCGGCAACACATTCTTGGTCGGTGTCAGAACTCAAAGTGTTCCTCAGCTGAAATGGTCAATGTTGCGTATCTTTTGAACCGTCGGTCATAGCATCAAACCGTCAGTTCCAACAACTCTGAATGGTCAGGTAAACACTAGTGGCAACCTCTTTCACCACACACAGTCATTCAAACCCCACCGATGACTCCGTGCTGAAGTGTCCCTCAAGGTCCCTTAAGCATGAGATCAGCGATCTTTGCAGGGTCATATGTCGAAGCTCGTGCGATGTAGAATTAATTCATCAGGTGCTATAGGACCGTGTCTGAAAATGCCTTGATTTTATCAAGATACTTAGTGGTTCAAAAGTTAGAGTAGAAAACCTCTATTAGGAAGGCTATAAGGAAAAGTGCGTGCAGGTCTAGTTCACTATGGTACAGTCTTGATGGAAATGAACCAGTTGTTATTTAAGAGGCCTTAGGTCAAATGAGGACCATTTACATGCTTGGGAGTGGTCAAGAAGTCCACTGGTGAAGAGTTTCAGCAATAAGTCACTTTTAGGCCTAGTTTCCCTAAAGCCAAAAAGACATTGAACTTAGATTAAGTGTCTAACTTTGCAAATGGAGTTTATTGGGATAGAAACTCACTTAATTGATTGTGTTACACCATCCTAAGAGATTGGGAATACCCTTAAGTCATTACAGGTGATTGGTGAATTGTGGGAGTCAAGTGAAGGGCACACTACTTTTTGTGTGTGAAAATTGTACCTGATCTATAGACACAACACTTCAGTAAAACATTAGAGGTTAGCAAAAATCAAAATCATGCAAAATTGAAATCTAATTTAACCAAGTGATTTACTGCTTTCTAATAGGTGCGAGATTGATGTTCTCAGATTGTAATCGAGATCAGTGACCTAGACGACACCTAAACGAAGGATTTGAATGCAATTGATCTAGATATGAATTGAATGCAATTAAGCTATTTTTTTGGTATTTCTATGCAATAAGAATGATAAAAACTGATATGAATCTATGCTAATATGGAAATTGATATGCTAAAATGATCTAACAATGATATGAAAAAGAATCTAAATGAATGTAAAAAAAAATAAAAATTGATCTCACAATAGTCTTGATTCGCAATAAGCTTTGATTCTCCAAATTCCAATTCTTCAACGTGATTGTGTAACTCTTGAATTGATCTTGGCAGCATAATTGTACAAAAATATGAGATGCTTGGATGCAAATTTGAGAGATGATTGAGAGATGCTGAGCCTTGATTTTATAGAAATCCAGGGCTTTGGAGGTGCATGGAAAAAAGCCATAAATCACTCAGATAACTCAGGTTGATTTTTGAGTTATTTTTAAATAAAGGATAATTAACTCACAAAAACATGCAAAAGCTAAGTTTTAACTCAAAATAGAGTTTAGCTTTAATTGATAATTGATAGTTGTTTGCTTTTATGATTGTGCATGTTTTATTTATGAATTAATTTAATAATAAAGTGATTTATTTGCAACTTAACTGCTTTTTGAAAATAAATAATTGATTTATGGGTTAATCAATTATTTAATCAAAATTTTATTAAAAAATATATTATTAAATAATGACAACTTGCTTTAATTAATTAAATAAGAATTTAATCAATTATTCATATGATATTAGATTTATTGTCAAAATTAAATAATACAATTAATAATAAATAGAATTAAATTTAATTACATAATTAGGTGGAAAAATTAACTCTAATTAATTAAATATGCAAAATATTCAATTAATCAAATTTTAGGATAAATGTGATTTATTGCCAAATAATTATAAAATTAAAGATAATTATGATGATTAGGAATATTACTAGGAATATTCCCCAATGTAGAATTTAAGATAATCAATTATGATTCGATGATGTTTAGATGTGCCTTAGGTTAGGACTTTGATGTCGATTTCATTCGAATTGTAAATGTAGGAGGTTAATGAACTTATAGCCCATTTTTGGGGTATTACACTTTTCGGTTGTCACCTCTACATTAAATTAGGTCTGTGTCCAAGGTGAGTGTTAGGTGGTGCTGGAGTGGAGTTTGAAAACAACGCTTTGGGATCTTAAATAACTTCCAAGTGGGTGTCTAAAAATATCCTGATTGTGTCAAGATACCAATTTGTGAAGAAGTTAGAGTGGAAAATTGAGGTTGAGAAGGCTACAACGAAATTGGCGTGTAGGTCTAGTTTGCTATGGTATGGTTGTAAAGGGAACAAAACAAGAGTTTTTTTAGAGTCCTTATGTCATATGAGGACCATCTACATGCTTCGGAGTGGTTAGGAAGTCCGCTGGTGAAGAGTTCTAACTAAAGGCTAGGTTTAGGCCTAGTGTCCCTAAAGCCAAAAGGGCATTGAAGTTTGATTGAGTGTATAAACTTGAAAAGGGAGTTTTTTGGGATAGAAATCCATTTTATTGGTTGTGTTACACCATTGTAAGAGCTTGGGAACACCCTTAAGCCTTTGTAGTTGGTTGGTGAGTTGTGGGAGCTAAAAGAAGGGAACTCCACTTTCTTGTTGTAACCTCTGCATTAGTTCTCGTTTAGGTGACCAACTCCTTCGAGGTCCACAAATAGACCCATTAATTTCCCAAATTGGTTCGTTAGTAGGCAAAGAATTTATCGAATGTCTTGTAATTTAAATGAAGAATTTTGGTGCAGGAGCACCTCTCCAAACACCTAAGTCCACCTTGGAACCAAATGGAGGTAGTGGATCTAAAGAATTCCTAAAATTGAATTGGGATATATTAAGGCCAATAATGGAAATATCTAATAAACAGTTTAATTTAAATATTATAAGTCCTAGAAGTCCTGGCAAAGGACTTAGTTTTTCCTTGCAAAATCTTATTTTTTTGATGTTTGGTTGATTGTTTTGGGTTTGGAACAGAATTGTGGGTGATATAATAACATCATAACATCATTTTTCATCTGTATTGAATGATTATATAATCTATTTTGCTTCAGATTTGCAAAGTTGTTGTAGGTGGTCATATTGGTGCATTGAAATAACTCCATTTTGGTATTTTTGATGATATAATGGGCCATTCAATTAATGTAATTTATGTTTCTCATTGCTGTAATGTGCATACGAAAACATAAACATTTTGTAGTCAATTTTGAAATTTGAAATGAATAACCAATTTACTATGAAAGCATGGACAGCAATGTAAACACATAAGACATTGCCAATCAAGAATACAATGTACATGCGTACGTAATAACAACATGCCTGATGATATCATATAGGCCAATAAAAGTTTGGTCGAATAATGCAATATAAGTGTACAAAAGATATGTCTGATAATGTCATATAGGTGTACAAAATATATGTCCAGCAATGCCATATAGGTGTACAAAATGTGTGTCTAATAATGCCAAGTAGGCGTACAATAAAAGTATCCCTATTCTACTCATTTCCCGCTAGGGGAAGAAAATAAGTCTCGAGCTATTTTTGATTTCTGAGTGGATGGGAATGCAGTGGATGCTGGAGTCTTTCGAACGTGTTCACTTGTCCTCCTATCTAGACTATTATGTAAAGAGAGCTGAAAAAATAAAAAGTATAAGCATTAATGAGTAATATGTAAATCAAAATTAAAATGTATAATGACATATGCTAGAATTTTCTCTTACCGTAAATATTTAGTCACTATGTTCATCCACTGCAGAGCTAGGCTAGCAATCAGGACTGAAAAGTCCCTAGATATACAATCAAAATAGTAATTCAATTTCCATATGTGAACATTGTTACAAATTCAATTCGAACTATTAAGATGACAATGATAATTAAATTTAGTTTCATATTGCAATAAATGCCTCAGAACTAGCAACAGCAGCAACAACTCCATGATCCAAAGACTCTCAAACACCAGGAGGAGTTTCTGATGTCATCATCTAAAAATGAATCAAGCAGATTATTATGCATCTATTAAGAATATTTATAATTATTTGCAAAATGACATGCATTAATGGTACCTCTGTGAAAGTGCCACCGCGTGCAACTAGATACGGTGTAGATGTGGAAGTTGTCACAACAGTGGCCTAGAGAACATGCAAGATAATTTAGAAGACAATTATTCATATAAGAATATACTGGTAATGTGTTGGTTATAGTATTTTATTACATATATACCTGTGGACTCCACGATGTCATATGAAAGCCGGGAGAAGGAATGTGCTCACTTCCAATAATGCTTTGAGTCTGGATTTTGATAATAGTTTTTTTCATAAATTATTTGCTCATTCATTTTTTTAATATAATTTGATCAAAGTAAATGTAATTAACAATAAATATAGATACCTCTCCAAATGCACAGTGTCGCCCCTCACTATCTACTACGAATGTAGAAGGTCCAGCAGTGAACTAATACACAGTACAATAAGTTATCAGATAAAATCATGTATAATAACTTAATGTATTAATTCAATTATTTATTTTGATAAATACTTGTGGAGATTTATTAGTGTAGAAAGTGGCAGGGGGGACATGCTTGGTTCCACTAACACTTTGACCCTACATATACATCATATACTAGTTTAGTTATTTATTTGGTTATAAATGGAATATATGACCAAAATAAATATAACTGGAATTGCAAATATTTACTTGTGTGTCGATGCCAAATGTTGTGTTCAGGAAGTCACTAGTCATCATACCATCATCATCACTAGCCCTACCATGAGGAGTACCATATGTGCGTAAGGACCCACATGACTGGCATAAGTGGCCCCTCAAAGATTGCTCATCCTCCCTCTGGACTAATGGGCTAACAACATCAATGAGAGTTTGGGTGAGGGCATTAATGGTGCCTAGTGTGTCCACCTCCACATGTTCCTTCACTACAGAAGGAACACTAACATGCTCAATATGGGGCTTGCCAAGGGGTGCCTTGGGTGCATTGGGGTCAACATGTGCCCCTAGTCTATTAAATGATGATCCCCCACCTCTACCTTGAGAATCTAAAAAGTCAAAATAATTGGGCACCTCACCAAGGATGAACTCGCAATAGAGTTTCCTCAAAAAATATATGGGAACCTCGTGATTGTTGCAAGGAGGGTTATCAAAGACCATCCACCATCTATCCCAAAAGTTATTTTTAATATCTTCATTAATGCACCAGTGAATTGGGAACCTCCTCAATGTAGTTCTGACAATTTCATTTTGCCCAGGCTTTTTAAAGAGTTTACAAATGTCATCTTTTGTGATTTTTTTCTTTTTAATGCCCTCATATGACAACTTATCAGCATAATATTGTTTCTGTTCTTCTCTTTTATTATGCTAGATATTCAATTGCCCACTAACTGATCCTATGTGGGTGAGAATCAATTCTAAGGAGGAAGCAAGTGTTGCTCTTCCGAGATTTCTATTTACGGATACTTTTAATCTATTGATTAAATTTTCTAATTCCCTTTTCCCATTTTCTATTTTTTCAAACAAAGTTTATGATGCTCCAGGAAGAGGTTTTTCGATTGGTGGAGGTTGTGGTAGTGGGTTTTCAATATTTTCTTCTTCTACATGAGGAGGCGGTTGATTTTCTTCGTTAATTGGAGGGTTTGAATGAGGGTTTTCTTCAGGTGCATCATTATTGCTTGTAGTTTAAACAAAATTATTTTTTTTAAAATTCTATTTGCAAATAAAATTACAAATAACAATAAAACAAAATGTAAATTGAAAAACAAATAAAAAATGAACATTTACACATAAACAACTCAAGAATCATTAAAAAAAACCTACCTCTTCTGCTTCTTCTTGATCTATGCTGACGAGGAGGCATTGCATACAAATTCGTGGGCAAAAAAATGCCTCTTCTAGACCGCGTGTGCGCTAAAGGGCGACCTTGCTGCTGCTAATGGTGTTTTGAAGCTCGAAATTGTGAGCTTCAAATGAGTAGTGAGTGGTTTTATAATAAAACCACAAAGGGCGCATGCCAAAAAGGGCACACGCCCTATGGCTTGGATTTTTGGGAAATCCAAGCCATAGGGTGAGCACCCTTTTTGGCATGCGCCCTTTGAGCGCAATGGGGCCAAAAAAAAGTTTGGCATCTTTTTGGTACCCCATCTTTGTGCACATATCTAGGTGCATGTTATTTTTTCCAAGTAGTTGTGAAAGATTTAGCAAGTTGTAAAATTTTTATTTATTTTTGACGTTTCAGATCATATTTAACAATCTATCATCAAGAAAATGGGAGTGATCCAAAAACATATACAGTTGATTTTCAGTAGCAGTCTTTTAAGAGTGAAACACTCATACCAACTACTGAGCTTCTTGTGGGATTCTTTATTTTTATTTGATGAAAAATACAATGCCATCTCCTTCAACAACTAGTAATTTCATTCCTTTCAAGATCAAGATCAAGAACAGGCTGACTGTTCAAGTTCTACCAGCTCACTGTTCACTGGTAAAAACACAGGCATATCCATAGCAGAACTAAAATGCCATGAAAGAAAATGATTTACCTGCATCTGCTTTCTCTTGCGTTTAGTGCAGCCATTAAGCAGCCTTACAACATATTCCAGAGCACCCATTTCAGTCAGAGCAAGTAAATGACAAAAAAGAACTTTTTTCTCCCAAACACAATACAGCCCTCAGGGGTTGACAAAATTTGTAGGAGAGAAAGGTACAACTCTGTACTCACAAGAAAGTCACATAAACAAGCATTAAATTTCAAAATTCTGAATTGGGTACATAAAAAAGCTAATCAACTGCATGATAGAAGACGTGAAACACATAAGTGGTGGTGAACCACAAGAAGTTACACCTATGGGAAGAAAAAGTAGGTATACCAAATATGTACCTGCACTAAAACCTACAACTAAGGATAGGCAAGCTTTAATTGTAGCTGATACAGAGACTGTTCTAATCAATGATGTACATGTGCCTTACGCTGCAGGCTTCTTAGTGGTTAAGCCAGGTGAAGATGTTGGTGCCAAGCCAGATTATGCCTTTGAAACATATTTCAGTGAAGATCACATATTTATACCCGAATTTGAAAAGAGGAGTAATCGAATGTTGTTCAACTTTATAGAGCGTTTAGTAGTGGTTGCTGCTCAACATAAGATTCGATCTGTTTACTTCCATAACTTCTCACGATTTGATGGTATTATCTTAATGAAATATTATGCTACTCAAGGTGATAAGTATACCATCAAACCTATGATGAGAAACCTTAAGCTTTACGAATTAGCAGTGTATCGTGGAAAGGATAATAAAATGAAAAAGTTGTACAGTCTAAAGGATTCATACACTCTACTCCCTAGTAGTCTGGATACATTGGCTAAGACTTTATGTAAGCAATTAGGTCCTAAAGGATCCATCCCATATCCTATAATGATGCAATGTTTGAACACATTTATAATGTCCTCAAAGGACTGAATTTCATACTTGTAATGTCCTCAAGGGACTATTAGTTGTTTATGATGGACTAAATGTTGTCCAAGCTTCTTTAATGTTTTAAGAAGTCTAGAATGGGTCAAGGGATAGGTTTAAGGCAATAGGAACCTTATAGAAAAGAGTTTAATGTTTAATAAAACCATTGTATGGTTTTTCAAATTCAAACATTTGAATACAATCAGCTAGTTTAGGTTGTGGAGGGAAGTTAGAGTTTAGTTGTAGTTTGTTTTGTTTAATGAATTATCCTCAACTCAATGACAAGTTGGTTGAGATAGTTTCATAACTTATTTAATCTTGTGAAATCTCTGTTATGCGACAGTGAATGAGACTGGTGTGGGGGTTTTGTAATAGTGGTGAATAAAAACTCATCAATATATTGTTCTTTCATTTTGAAAGATTGTATCAATTGAGATTCATATGAATTAATAGAGTCCCTTTATCTATTTCAATTGTTATTTGATGAATCACATTGTGTTAAAGTTGCTGTTGCGCTAGTGTGTAAACTGGTGAAGAATAAAACAACTCTGTTATCTGCTACCCGACTCATTGCTATGTTTCAAATTTGATTGATTTGGATTTCCTAATGCATTGACAGGGGTTTAGTAACCATCTACATTTCTAATTGATGTTTTCCAAATTGTGTTAAAGCCACTGTCGTGCTAGTTGTAGATGAGTGATCTTTTGTTTTAATTATTTTGTTACTGCAATAGGTTTTTTAAGGAAATGAGAACCATTCCATGAGTATGGAGGCCTGATATTCATGGAATGTTAACCTTTTAACATGTATGATATGTTTTTGACACTCCATATGCAGAACCGCATGAGATAAGAGTGATTACAGCTCGAATAGAGAGGAAAAACTAGTGTAAACGGTGGCTAAGGTGTAGTAGTGAGCCATCTACCCAAAAAAGGAGATATTTGGTGTTTGGGAATGTCATGTGATGTTCATAGGATGGTGAATCCATCTCTAATTTGTTGCAAGAGTGTGGAGAACTATGGGAATGAGGAAGCCCTAGACATCAAAGGGTTTGAAGTCACAATTTAGGGGTTTTGATGTTACAGAGCACCGGGGTCTAATTCCTTTGGGAATTGAGAAATTGGAGGCATAAGTAAATATTGTCCAAGAGTTGAGGTTGATAGGACATCTTTGATTGATACTTCCTTTGGAAAACTAGTCAATTTGTGTGCCTTGAAACAGGGCAACTATCATGTTTTGGGTTACTGGTCCAAAGTAATAGTATACAAGCTTTTGGTATGTTGTAGAGTTTTGAAAAGGTTATTTGAAAATGTTATCATATTGTCTAGTGTATTGAGAAAACATAAAGTTATTTCCCTTCCAAGTCTGCTGCAGGAATTTTACTAGGCTTTTGAAACAGTTTGAGTGCATTTTGAGAATTGGGAGTAGTGGGGTTGAATTTGAACTTCAGAGTTCCTTGCATCTAAGTTATTAATAGCCTACAATACCAAAAGTATCATCTAGGAGTATTGAGAAAAGCCTTGTCAAGTCAAGTTCCTAAAGAAATTGAGGTGATTGATAAGCCCAAGTGCCTAGACCTCCAAAATTATCAAACTTTCATTATGTTTTGAAGACCACCACCCTTCCCTCTGCATCAAGTGTTGGTTTAATTGAAACTCACCAAGTAACCAATGTAACTTACTTCACAAATTTCAATAATTGTTCTTTCAACTCTGTTTCGTTTCAGACTTATAAACAGATCTTCACCTTTTTTCAAATAAACACACCTTTCAAATAAACTTATTCAACTTACCAAAATAGTACCAATTATGCTACTTGTTATGCTAACTGTACCCTTTTGAATTTACTACAACCTTTCCCTCCAATTTTCAATACACAAAGAAAATAAAATAGAGTACTGTTTCTTTGCACTATGGAAATTCCTCTGTTCTAATTCTCACAACCTACTCCAGCATCTGCAAACATTACCGAGACACAAGCTAATTGATCAGGTTGGCAGGGATCAATTGGTAGGCTCTAAAGATGGGTTCTTAGGTGGAGAACCGAACTTGGTTGGAAGATTCCGGAAGCACTTCTTTCAAATTGTTGAGGGCATGGTTATAACTTCTACTAGGGCACGGCTACAGGTATTCCTTTGTTTCCTTGACTGAATACGCTGTGCATATTCAACCATGGATTTTTGTCCTTGAAGCACACTTAACATCTTTTAAAATTCTGAGTATTTAATTGAAGAACATACATTACCCTAATTTTTTTTTCAACCAACGACATAGAATGTCTGAGGTGAATTCCCAAATTAGGGCCTACGGTTTCATCATGAAATTGACACAATGATGCAAGTTCAATCCGTGTGAGTATCCATAGTTTATTTTTAGATTGAATGTGATACAACTCAACTGAAATTCACATAAACTGAAACCCATTTACATTGCACAAATTAATTCCACATTCGGCTGTATCGAGTTGACTTGGTTTGGAATGATAAATTTTTGGTATCGTTAATACATCTAACTACGACTTATAACTACAGAGACCAAAAATAAATCACTATATCATCGCCAAACAACTACAGACTTATCCATGAATTAAAACAATACTAATGACAATTGCTTGCGGAATCTTAACACAGTAGGACTCAAGTATCTACCTGCATAATCTTCATTCATCAGAAGTGAGATTAGGGAACCCTGTCCTCAAAGTGCCCTCTGTTCGGTGTGTAAAAAATAGAGTGATTATTTTGAGGAGACTTTGGAACATTTGAGTCTTTATGTCAAGACCGGAGACCCAAACCAGAGAAATGAGGGTGATTGACAACGGCTGCAAATGACAACGGCGCTATTGAAAATACAAATGACAACGTTTTCTTTTTTTTTTTGCCTTAAACCCTGACAACGTCGCAATTGCGACGTTGTCGAGTTATAATTGAAAAAAAAAGAGGCAAAAACACATAACATCTGCTCGCCGTTGCAAATTGTCGTCATAATTTCACCCCAAATGTATTAGTGTGAAGTCTGAGATCTTTTAGCCCAAGCCACCAAGTTTTTTCTCTAAGTGACACTAGTCCCACTTAACTGCATGAGTTTTTTTTATTTCCTTTACCATCTGACCACAGGAAATGATGAATGGCCTTTTGAATTTCAAAAATTTGATAGTTGCTAAACATCCAAGCAGAGAAGTAGTAAATGTTGTAGGAAGACAAAATTTTCTAACAAACCTGGACTCTTCCCGCAAGGGAAAGAAATCTGTTGTTCCATTTGTTAAGCTTTTTGACAATCTTTTCCTTGACCCAAAGCCACATATCTTTAAGAGAAGGGCCCACATAAAAAGGTATACCAAGGTATCAAACAACCTTATTAGGCCCTCCCTAGGTATACCCAAAATAACCAAGCCAATCAAGAAGTTTCTCTTTCCATCCTAGCATTATTTGGATTTGGAGGTGGAGATTCGAGCCCCTGAAGCTTTGCCAAAGAGCTCAAGCATCTAATTGAGAAACTAAATATTATGCTGTGAGAGATCCAAAAACAAGGAGGTATCATTGGAAAACTGAGTATTAAGAAGTTCAAAATCATCAGGCAATGTAATGCCCCAGACTCTAGGAGAGATGGTATCATCTCTAAGGAGGTAAAACAAAGCATATGAAGCAATGACAAAGAGGGTAGGAGCAAGAGGACAACACTGCCTAATTGAACGAGATAAAAGGATGGGTTGGGAAAGGGTCCCATTGACATTGACCAAGGCAGAGGCATCTTTGAGAAGGATTTGGACATAATTGCAAAATAGGTCAGGAAAGCCAAAAGCCTTAAGCATCATAAGGATAAAGTCCCATTCAACCCTATCGTATGCCTTCTCAAAATCAAGAAGAAGCATGGCAGCATCTTGTTTAGAGGTGTGAGCCCATTCCATGGCCTCCCAACTTGTAACAAGGTTCTCAAGAATATACTTTCCTTTAATAAATCCAATCTGGGTAGAATAAATGAACTTGGGGAGAATTTTTTCCAGGCGAGAAGCCAGGACCTTGGCAAGGATTTTGTAGGAAACATTGAAAAGAGTAATAGGGCGCCAATTTTTGACAAGAGCTCTATCACCATCTTTAGGTATAAGTTTGATAATGCTAGCATTAATAGAGCTCCCCAGAGTACCATTAGTGAAGGCTTCCGTGTAAAGATCATCAAGGTCTTTAGTGATCCAGTCAATGTTAGTTTTATAAAATTCAGCATGGAGCCCATCTGGGCCAGGGGATTTATTGTCCTTGAGCTTACAAATGGTGTCAGAGATTTCTTGAGGGGAAACCATATTCTGGAGGACAAGGAAATCACTGTCAGTAATCATCTTGGGGATGAGGTCAATGCATCTATTTCTAGTATCTTTTGAGGTCTCAGTATCTTCAGTGGTAAACAGGGTCCTATAAAATATCTCGAAGGCATTGATAATGTCATGCAGGGTGAGGAGTTCCTTATCATCCATAACAATTCTATCAATTCTTTCTTTGCTTTGTTTATGCTTAAGGAGGTTAAAGAAAATTTTTGAACCTTTATCACCATACTGAAGCCAATGATTGAGGGCCCTAATAAAGGCACCTCTAATTTTGATTTGATGGTGTTTCCTAGGGAGTCCCTAGCTAGAGAAACATGCTCAGCAAGGATAGGGGAGTGGGGCTAAGATTGGATACTCACTTCAAGCAAGTGGAGATGGTCAGAAAGTAGGTTCTCCACACACCTATAGTCTTTGGCTTTCTTTTGACCAAAATTTTTTAAATTTTTTTGCCAAGAGGAAACATTTAGACTCCATTTACTAGTCTGAGAGAGGGTCATGTACTGCAAGTTTAGCAGTCTAACCATCTTAATGGCAATAAGAACATCTTGATCACCAAGAAGGGAAGTATTAAGAATAAACTTAGGACTGGACTGGGAGGTGGCCAAAATGGAGTTTCTAATATTCATGATAGCTAAAATGGGGTAGTGGTCTAATAGAGTAGAAGGGATAGTAGCAATAGAAATATTATACTGGTTAGGGGAGAAAGAGAAAAAACCACTGTTAGCATAAAATCTATCAAGCCTAGAGTAGATACGATTATATCCTTGCTGAAAATTGCACCAAGTATACCAGAGGGCTGTAGTTTCAGATTTGAAACCTTCAAGAGGGTCAAATAACTAGAAATGTTTCTTATAGTTATCCCAATGAGCCTTCTCAGAGCCTTTCCAATCAAAGGGAGAAACTCCAATTTTATCATTAGAATACTCAATCATATTAAAATCTCCACCAACAAGCCACGAAATATTGGGTAGGGTAGTCATCCAATCCCATAGGAGAATTCTTTTATTATAATCATTAGGGGCATAAAGAGAACATATACCAAAGGGGGAGCCATTAATAGTAAGAGTGGCCCAAGCTACCCTATTACAGGGCGAGACACCTAAAGCAGTAATGTAACTAGTCCATTTAGGGCTAATAAGGAGGGAAACTCCTCCTTTCCCTTTAGGATGCAAAATAACAATTTTAAAAGCATCTTTCCAAATACAATTAAGGGCATTATCAAGAGTGAAACCAATAGCTTTAATTTCTTGCAACATCATAAAATCAATATTAGAATGACAATTCATAAACCTCTTAACAATAAACTTGCAGTTCGGTGACTTGAGGCCTCTCACATTCCAAGAAATAAACTTCATGGAGAAATATGGTTAAGGGAGCTAGTAGGGAGACTAGAGATATCTCCATTCTTATTTTTGTTCTTAGAACCAAAGGTTCTTCCTTTCTTCTTAGAGGCAGATGAATTTTTCATAAAATCTTCCTCATCACTACCACTAGAAAGGTCAATACTAGACCCCTTCTTATCATTATTGAGATACTCCAAATGCTGAGAATTTGTGGGAATAGAGCCAAAGGCCGGGTTAGGATTCGCATAAATAACTTCAATGACCAAACTATCCTCAATTTCATTGAGCGAGGAGGAGGAATGATTAGACAGTAATTCCTCCAAAGGAGCCCCCGAAGAGGGAGTGGGGTCAAGATTCATAATTAGACCGGACATATCCTTGTTACTGTCATTCATGGTAATGTCAATGTCCTTATTAAGTTCAACTTTATTAGGGTTATTTTCTAGAGGACCAGCTTTAATCATGAGTAGGCAAGTATTAAGGATCTCAAATCAATTGGATCTGGGGTTGCAAATTTGTTCCAAGGCAAGTTGTTGAGCATTTTTTCGACAATGCTTCTTGTGTGAAATCATTTGGAAGTCATTAGAAGATGGTGCTTTGAGAGCCAAAAAATCAAAAGGGTTTGAAACTTTTTCAGGGACTTTAGGTGGGAAAATGTCCATGGATTGTGAATTCTATCTCGAATTAGAGCCAGGGGCTGAGGAAATGGTGGGATTGCTACTATTGTCCTTAGGACCAGCTAATTCTGAAGACAAATTGAGGTTATCATTAGAGGCAACAAGTTGTGAAACTTTTTCAGGGACTTTAGGTGGGCAAATGTCCATGGATTGCGAATTCTATCTCGAATTAGAGCTAGGGGACAAGGAAACGGTGGGATTGCTACTGTTGTCCTTAGGACCAGCTAATTCGAAGACAATTTGAGGTTATCATTAGAGGCAATAGGTTGTGACTTAGTCAAAGAAGGTTCGGCATTGGAAGGGTTTCTTGGGGCCTTAGTCGAACTAGGTTTCCTGTGATTGGCAATTATCGGGTAGTTCTTTCGAAGGTGACCTTCTCTTTTGTAGAGAAAATAAGCATTTAAACCAAATAGGATCTCGACCGGGCAGATAAAGACTTCTCCACAAATATTAAGATTCAAGCTCGGGGGGATATTAATGCCAAGTTTAATGGAGATCAAAACCCTAGCATCAAGGTTAGGAACCAGTGTGTAGTCTCATCTATCTGAATAATTTTCCCATACTCATCCAATAATTGTGGTAAAATTTTCTAGAGAAAAGGGGGGACATCCTTAATTATGACCCATCTAGGGGAAGACAGAGCAAGAACTTCTTTGTTAACAACTTCCTATGACCATGCTAGGGAACGGAATGAGGTTTTTCCAATAGTCCAGTAATGGCACTTAAGTGCTTCAAGCCGAGACTCATGATTGCTAAAAAAGATGTACAATCCGCATTGAATTTGCCTACAAAAAGAGATCTTCAAACCAAGTTTTAGGGTCCATAACTATGAAACTAGTCATCCATGAATTTCTGTGGTGGGCATTTTTCCACATCAATAGAAGAAAAAAAGATAGCAGTGCTGCTTAACCTAGTTTTTTCCAAAGCAATTTCAGCTATCATTTCATCATTTGGGGAAATGAAGAAATCTCCCGAGGCAGTGATAGGGTTCTTCCCTCTGGCATTCGATCGTTCGCATGGAGGAGTTGAAACAAATCTTGCAGTAGGGGAGACACCATTGCTAGCAGGGGTGACCATTTTTGCAAATGACTTTTTTGGAGAGGAATGAACCCTGGGAATTGGGCTAGGGTTACTTAAAGGAATGGCCATCAGCTCAGGCTCCATTAAAAGTCGAGTACAAGCCACATACGTAGTCGAACAGGGAAGTAAATGCACTCAATAGTAAAAAATAACTAGCACGCAACAGAGGAAAATGAAAAAAACATAAACATAAGGCAGAGGAGAGAGAAGAGAAAACCGCATGGAGGAGAAAGAACTCCTCCACGTAACTGAGGCAGCATCCAAGTTCACAGGTTTCAGTCCAAAAAACCATTATATTATATAATTTGATAAATAAACTAATAAATAAATCCAAAAGACTCTTAATTTAAGAGATAAACTGAGTTTATTTAAAATAATATAAGTACCATATAATCCTTGCATTAATAAGGTTACGACAATAATCTGCAGTAAATAGCATTGGAATTCTTTATTACAATTGAACTCTTTCCAAGGTGGATTCTTTCAAGTCGAGACTTTTATGTCTCTTGTTTTTGCCAGCCAGATGTATGGCAAAGTTTATGTTTCTTGCATGCAAAAACAAAAACAATAGAATAAAAGGAAAACTGGAAAAATTGTATCACATGATAATGGCAGTGTGGAATTTGAGAAAAAGAAGAGAAAATGAGCTTTTATAGTGTATAAATAAGTATCTATTTGTTTGTGTACAAATAAGGCACACATATTTTATATTATAGTAAAATTTAAACTTGTGACCTTTCTCAAGCACATAAATTTGTAACTGTTGGGATTGGAAGGCCAATGGACTTTTGTCTGTTGTAGCCTTGCCCTTTTAGCTGCTCAGTATGAGCTTTTAAATAAGACTTTTCCTTTCATTTGTAAACATTCTGATTTGAGGTTAATATAATTCTTCTTCTCTCAGTGTGGATGTAGCCACTATTGTGGTGAACCACGATAAATAGCGTGTTCTCTATTAGTTGCAATATGCTCTTTTAATTCTAATTTTCTAGTCTTTTATTTCAAACTCCATAATTCTACAATTGGTATCAGAATGAGGTTAATCGCTGGTTGAGATTTTGGTAATTGAAATTTCAGAATCATGGAAGATATAAGAGTTCAAGAATTTTTGGGAAGAACTACAGGATATGGAAGATTCAAATGAAGTCTCTGTTAGTCAACGGAGAGATTTCACTTGCACTTAAAGGAAAAGCAAAGAAACCCTCAACCATGTCGGATGAAGATTGGGGAAAGCTTGATGAGAAAGCCATGGCGACAATCTTTCTTGCATTAGGCGATAATGTACTTTTTAATGTTTCAGACAAAACTATAGCCAAAGACGTATGGGATAAATTGGCTTCAACATATGCACAAGCATCTGTTGTGAACAAAGTCTTCATCATGAAGAAGTTATACAAACTTAAGATGAGGGAAATCGAAGCCATGACAAATCATCTCAACAAATTTAACACCTTGATCAACCAAGCAAATTCAGTTGACATGACACAAGATGATGAGAATAAGGCTGTCCTATTGCTATGTTCTCTTCCTAATAGCTGGGATGGACTTGTGACAGCCATAAGCACTTTAGCATCAACTACTAAGAAGCTGGTTTTTGATGAAGTTTCAGCCACCCTGCTCTTTGAAGACTTGAGGAGAAAGAATGATGAGTCCTCATCTGGTAATGCTCTCACAATGGTGAGCACCGAGCAGAGAGGAAGAAGCCAATATAGAGTTAGATTTCATAAAAATTGAAGCTCCCAATTTGCAAGAAGATCGTAATCAAGAGGGAGACAAAATAGTTGTTAGTTTTTTGGGAAGGTTGGGCATGTTAAGAAAGATTGTAGAAAATTCAAAAAGGCACAAGAACAAGTATTGGACAGTCAAGCAAACATAACTCATGAAAAGGATCTGGGTATACTAATTTTATCTACAAGTGATACAAAAGCTGATTCATGGGTAATTGATTCGGGAGCTTCCTTTCATGCTTCCTCTCTCACGGATGCATATACAAATTATCAAGAAGGTGAATTCAGAGAGGTATATTTGGGTGATAATAAAGCATGTAAAATTATTGGAAAAGGAGATGTTGTCTTGCATCTTGAAGGTGGAGCAAAATTAATTCTCAAAGATGTTAGACATGTTGCTCAATTAAAGAGGAATCTAATTTCAGTCAGCCAATTATACACCCAAGGATTTAAAACTGAACTCACAGATACATGGAAAATAGTCAAAGGTTCATTGGCTATTGCTAAAGGAGACAAAACCGGTAGTCTCTATATTTTGAAACCTATTGATAAGGTGGGAGATGCTTTGACACTTGTGGACAGTGATGTTGCACTTTGGCATCAAAGGCTAGGCCATATGAGCAAGAAAGACCTTGAGGTAATGTTGAATCATGATCAACTACCGAGTCTCAAATTTACAAATTTAGAATTTTGTGAGCATTGTCTTCATGGGAAACAAAAGCGGGCCAATTTCTTGAAGGATGGACATGACAAAAGGATAACACCTTTGGAGTTAGTGCATTCGGATGTCTTCAGACCTATGAAGGTAACCTCTTATGGAGGCGCACAATATTTTGTCACCTTTCTTGATGATAGCACCCGAAAGGTATGGTTTTATATGCTTTCTAGAAAATCTAAGGTATTCTCTAAATTTAAAGTTTTTAAATCTCTTGTGGAAAATCAGAGTGGTCATAAAATTAAGTGTTTGAAAATGAATAATGGAGGTGAATTTTGTTCATTGGAGTTTGATAAATTTTGTGCAGATCATGGTATAAGACAAATTAAGTTTGTTCCTTATTCGCTTCAAGAAAATGGGGCAGCAGAACGGTTAAATAGAACCATTCTTGAGAAGGCACGGTGTATGCTTTCCAATGCTAGTTTGGGAAAAGAATTTTGGTCGGAAGCCTGTAATACAATAGTCTATTTAATCAATAGGACTCCTTCATATCATCTCTAAGAGTTTGGCATTCCGGAAGAGGAATGGCTGGGAAAAAGTATTTCGTACTCACACATCAAAATTTTTGGGTGTGAAGCTCATGTTCATGTCCCAAAAGAAAGAAGGACAAAGCTGGATTTCAAATCACAAAAGGGCATATTTGTGGGATATGGAGAAGACCAATTCAGTTACAGAGTTTGGGATTTGGTTGAAAAGAAAATTATTCACAGCCGTGATGTCATTTTTAATGAGCAAAACTTTCCAGCTCTCACAGACATTGATAAGTCTGAAGGCGAATACAAGTCTTTCAAGGCACTTTCAAATAATGTTGCCTCTACACATTCAGGAAAAAGTTCTCTACAAAAAACTCCAACCTCTATTTTATTTCCTCCCTCTCAATCCTCATCAAGTGAGGATGATTACACACCTAGTAATTTTTTTGATGGAGAACATAGGGATCTATTTGATTACACTCTAAGGTCTCAAGAAAATAGGGGAGAGACAATGCTCTTCCCTTCCCCTCTCCATATCCCTCATGGTAGTCTTCAAACACCACACAACAGAGAAGAAATTAGTCATCAGAGTCTTCAAACACCACATGGAAGAGAAGAAATCAGTCATGATAGTCTTCAAACACCACACGATAGAGAAGAAATTAGTCATAGCAGAGAAGAAAACATTTAGAGCAGGTGTGACATATCACATGATAGTTTTGAGTATCCACTACCAACTCACAACAGTCTTCAAATACCTCTTGGTTGTCTTCAACAACAACATGGCAAACCCCAGCTCTCTCACGATAGTCTCCAGGATGAACACGACACTTACAAAGTAGCTCACGATAGGTTTGAAGATCTGCTGCCAAGTCATGGCAGGGATCAAATAATTCATGGAAGGTTTGATAGAGCTGAAACAACTCATGATAATGATAAAATAGCTCACGGTAGTTCCCAATTTTCTCATGATAGAGAGATTGATGAAGGGTGCTCCCCTTAATACCACAAACACATAACAGAAATAGAGAAACAACAACAATAATATGCAAGAACAGAAAATTGGCTTCTTATTATCTCCACAAATGTGAAATTACAAACTTTCAGAGTTACAATATGCAAAGCCACATGGGCATTCCCTTACAATATTCTGTAGGACAAAGCCTCAAATCAATACCCAGATCTACTACCCAGAACTATTCCGAACTGCCTAAGACAATAATACAGCCTTCCTTATATAGGCAATTATCCACCGCCTGGGAAGGTTCCAGAATTTTAGCCAATAAGGCCGACCAAACTTAGAATTATTTTATTTTACATTTTATTACATCATAGTCGGCTCAAGATAACCTTTGAAACCCGAACAGAAATTTTGAAGAAAATTATTTTTCGCCATTTCGGGTGGCCCAACTTCCGAAGACCATAAGTCATCACCAGTTGACCCGATCGGCTATTATAACCCCATTTCGGAAACACCACGAAGTGCTCTACAGGCTTCACCGGCGCAAGCGCCTATCACCCAAATTTTTGACCTCATCCAGGGCCTCTAAAGCCTTCAAAACTGAGTTCAAAGTTTCTGTACCCTGCTGCCAATACCGAAAATCTTCAATATCTTCCAATATACACTTGATCTGGCAATGAAACTTTACTGGCAGACTTATATGACCAAAATGAACCTCCAAGAAAGAAATCAGATCATTCTGAGCACAAAAAATTACCAAAAATAGTAACTTTCCATAAATAGCAGCTCTGCACAAAATAACCCTTATTGAATATAAAAATAAAAATATTTTTGGGTGATGCAAGATTGCTCTTACACCCAGGATGCTCCTGCATCAGACACCCGGGGTAATTTGAGAAGTGACCCTGTCACGACTCAGGCGTGCAGAGGAAAACCAAGACGGTTAACCTCCTCCTTTGTTAGCCATGATAAATCTTCAACAGGTCGTTCTTTCCACTTGACCAGATATTCTTCATATGTCCTGTTCCTTGTGCTTCTACCAACACGACTGTCCAGTATATCTTCGATCTCTTTAGTGTCTAAACTAGTTGCTGGAATACTCCACTATGCTGCTGTGATCTCATCTTCAACACCTCCTTCATGATACTCTGTCAGATCTGAAATGTTAAACAATGGTGAAATATTTAGCTCAGTAGGCAATTCTACCTCATATGCGTTTTCTGAATCATGTTTCTTCAATATCCTGCATGGTCCAAACTTCTTCATTTTCAGCTTGTTATATGTACCAACTGCAAACCGCTCCTTCCGCAAATGAACCATGACTTCATCACCAACCTAAAATTCCTTATACCTCCTTTTCTCATCTGCCTTAGCCTTATACTGTGCGTTCATCTTGGTAATATGCTTCCTCACCTCTTCATGGATGTTCTTCAAGTGTTCTGCAAAATCCTCAGCTTCAGCACTACTTATTTCTCCTTTATCTATCTTCCTCAATTCAGATGCATTTCTTGGACTACTTCCATATACAATCTAGAATGGTGATTTACCAGTGCTCCTGTTGACAGAATTATTGTATGCAAATTCTGCCTGTGGTAAAATCAAATCCCATCTCGTTGGCTTATCTCCAACCAAACATCTCAGCAAATTTCCCAAACTCCTATTCACCACCTCTGTCTGTGCATCAGTCTGTGGATGATGTGATGAACTGAACTTCAAATCTGTCTTCAACTTCTTCCATAATGTACGCTAGAAATATCCAACAAACTTAGTGTCCCGATCTGAAACTATGGTCTTTGGCAAACCATGAAGTCTCACTACTTCTCTGAAAAACAATTCTGCTACATGAACAGCATCATTAGTCTTCTTGCAGGGAACGAAATGTGCCATCTTTGAAAATCGGTCAACTACTACAAAAATTGAATCATGTCCCCACTGTGTCCTCGGTAAACCAAGAACAAAGTCCATACTGATATCCTCCCAAGGCTTCTCTGGTATAGGTAATGGCTGATACAACCCTGTATTCTGCTTCACTCCTTTCGCCATCTGACATACTTTGCAACTCTGTACAAACTTCTTCACATCTTGCTGCAATTGTGGCCAATAATAATTCTCACCAACCAAAGCAAGGGTTTTATCACGACCAAAATGTCCAGCCAATCCTCCACTATGCTTCTCCTTGATGAGATTCTCCCTCATAGAACTTCGTGGAATGCACAACTGACTCCCTCTGAATAGCATATCATCCTGGATGATGAAATCCAACCATTTTGTCCTGTCTAGAGTAACAGGTTCTGTACAAGCCTTCCAAGCTTCACCAAAATCAGGATCCTCTGGATACAAATTCTTGAGTTCCTTGAACCCAACCACTTCAACCTGCATTTCTGTCAGCAATAGTTGCCTTCTGCTAAGAGCATCTGCAACCCTATTAGACTTTCCACTCCTGTGTTTCAAAACAAATGTATAACTCTGCAAAAACTCAACCCATTTCAAATGCCTTTGATTCAATTTTCCTTGACTATTCAAATATTGCAAAGCTTGATGATCAGTATACAAAACAAACTCCTTAGGAAGCAGATAATGTGTCCACTTCTTTAATGCCTAAACTATAGCATAAAATTCCTGATCATAAACAGAATATTTCCTCTTGGCATCATTTAACTTCTCACTGAAATAAGCAACAGGTTTACCTTCTTGGCTCATAACAGCTCCTATTGCAGTACCACTAGCATCACAATCTACTTGAAACACCTTATTAAAATCTGGAAGTGCTAAAACAGGTTGTTCTGTAACTTTTCGTTTCAACAATTGAAAACTCTTTTCTGCCCCATTAGTCCACTTAAACTCTTTTCTATCCCCTCTCATTGTTTCAGTCAAGGGTCCACAAATACTGCTAAAATTTCTGATAAACTTTCTGTAAAAGCTAGCCAAACCATGAAAAGATCTTACCTCAGTAGCACTCCTTGGAGTAGGCCATTCAAGGATAGCCTGTACCTTCTCTGGATCCATTTTTAGACCTTCTGCTGAAACTACAAATCCCAAATACACTAACTCTTTCTTCACAAAACTGCACTTCTTCAAATTAATCAACAATTTCTCTTCTCTCAGCTTCTCAAATACCATACAAATATGCATCATATGCTCCTCCAATGTCTTACTAAAGATCAAAATATCATCTAGGTAAACAATGACAAACTTACCCAGAAATTCTTTGAGAACCTCGTTCATGAGCCGCATGAAAGTGCTCGGTGCATTGGTTAGCCCAAAAGGCATGACTAACCACTCATACAGTCCTTCCTTTGTCTTAAAGGAAGTCTTCTATTCATCTCCTTCTCTGATCCGAATCTGATGATATCCACTTTTTAGATCTATCTTTGAAAAATACACAGCTCCACTCAAACAGTCCATAATATCATCCATTCGTGGCAATGGAAACCTGTACTTGATTGTGATCTTGTTTATTGCCCTACAATCTGTACACATCCTCCATTCTCCATTCTTCTTTGGTGCTAATACCGCTGGTACAGCACAGGGACTCAGACTCTCACGGATCAATCCTTTTTGTAACAACTCATGTACTTGTCTGTTCAACTCCTCACTTTCTGCAGGTGTCATTCTGTGTGTTGCCTTGTTCGGAAAACTCGCTCCTGAGGTCAAGTCCATCTGATGACTGATCTTCCTGACTGGTGGTAATCCATCAGGCACGTTATCGGATACAATATCCTGAAACTTATTCAACAAATCTGCAACTTCTACAAGAACATCTTCTACTTCCTCTTTACCAGCTTTTGGAATTAAAGCAAAACATACATGCTCATGCCTCATACCATCTAGGAAATTTCTTCCATCAACAAAAGTTATCCTTGCATTACCACATACCTTTTCTTCAGTCTCCTTCAATGGTTTTAGCTTATGTCGCACTCCATCCTTTGTCAGGGAATAGATATTCACACGGCCATCATGTACAACACATCTGTCAAACTGCCACGGTCTACCTAACAACATATGACATGCATCCATAGAGATGATATCACATAGTACCTCATCTTGGTACCCGCCAATCTTGAACTTCACCAGGCATTGTTCATTGACCATGACCTTGTGGTCATCCTGTACCCAGGCAATCCGATATGGATGTGGGTGTTTCTGTCTCTTGAGCTTCAACTTTGTCACCATCTCTTCTGACACCAAATTGTCAGTGCTTCCACTATCAATAATCACATCACAACATTTACCTTCACACTTGCATCTAGTGCGAAACAGGATCCTCCTTTGTTCAGGTTCATTCTCACCACTCAGCAAGACTCTTCTATTAATTAGCGTTTCTCCTCTTTCAGTATCTTCAGAATTTGATGATCTAGCATCTTCATCGACATGTGCAACTCTGGCCTGGCCTTCATTTCTCCTATCTGTTCTACCTTGGCGCTGAGGACATTCAAATGCCCTGTGACCTTCTTCTCCACAGTGAAAATATGTTCCACGGAAGCCACCTCTTCCAGATCCTTGTCCTCTTCCTCTCCCTCTTTGATCTCTATTATTCTGATCCTGGAAGCGATTGAAATTATTTCCTCGCTGATTCTGACTGCTACTGGCCTCATCCTTCTTTTTCGGATCTTCATTTCGGCCACCATATGACCGTCCACCAGATCGTCCACCGCGACCTCTTCCGTTTTGTCTGCTCTCGAACTTCTTGTTCAGCTTTTCCTCTACTTTTAGGGAAAATTGGTATGCCTCCTCAATACTGTTCATTCGAACCAGATTCAACTCCTCCTGAATGCTTGGCCTTAACCCATTAAGGTATCGGGCAACTTTCTCCTTATCGGCTTCGGCATGGCCTGTTCTGATGAGGAGTCGATAGAACTCCTCTGTATACTCCTAAACAGATTTTTCTGCTTGCTTCAAACTTTGCATTTTCTTCAGTAGGTCAAGCTCATAATCAATAGGAATGAACCGTCGCTTCAATTTTTCCACCATCCGATGCCATCTTGTGATTTTATCTTTCCCTCTTCTATTTCGCTCCAATTGAATTTCTTGCCACCAGATCTTCGCATGACCTTTCAGTCTGGCCTTCGCAAATTTGACCCTATCAGGATCCTCAACATCTTCATACTCAAAATACTCCTCACATTCATTGATCCAGTCGATCAATTCCTCTGGGTTAAGATTTCCAGAAAATGTAGGAACCTCAATCTTAGGTCTTTTCCCAATCTTGGAAATCACCCGAAAAAGTCTTTCTTCCTCCTGGTTCACAATTTCAGCTTCTCCTTCTTGATATTCTTCTTCGGCTTCATCCTCGCTTTCATCTCTGACATTAAGATTCATTCCTCTGTGAATCTCTTCTTGCAATGCTCGCACTTGTCTCTGCAGCTCTCTAACCTCAGGTGTCACAGCACCAGGTCTTCCGCCACGTTCTCTTCGTGGAGGCATTTTCGCGATGCGCGCTGAAATCCTAACCACGGTCCTGGTGCAAACTGCCTCACAGTCGGTGATCTGTTTACACACTCAAGAAAACCTTCTCTGATACCACTTGATGAAGGGTGCTCCCCTTAATACCACAAACACATAACAAAAATAGAGAAACAACAACAATAATATGTAAGAACAGAAAATTGGCTTCTTATTATCTCCACAAATGTGAAATTACAAACTTTCAGAGTTACAATATGCAAAGCCACATGGGCATTCCCTTACAATATTCTGTAGGACAAAGCTTCGAATCAATACCCAGATCTACTACCCAGAACTATTCCGAACTGCCTAAGACAATAATACAGCCTTCCTTATATAGACAATTATCCACCGCCTGGGAAGGTTCCAGAATTTTAGCCAATAAGGCCGACCAAACTTAGAATTATTTTATTTTACATTTTATTACATCATAGTCGGCTCAAGATAACCTTTGAAACTCGAACAAAAATTTTGAAGAAAATTATTTTTTGCCATTTCAGGTGGCCCAACTTCCGAAGACCATAAGTCATCACCAGTTGACCCGATCGGCTATTATAACCCCATTTCAGAAATGCCACGAAGCGCTCTACAGGCTTGACTGGCGCAAGCGCCTGTCGCCCAAATTTTTGACCTCATCCGGGGCCTCTAAAGCCTTCAAAACTGAGTTCAAAGTTTCTGTACCCTGCTGCCAATACCGAAAATCTTCAATATCTTCCAATATACACTTGATCTGGCAATGAAACTTTACTGGCAGACTTATATGACCAAAATGAACCTCCAAGAAAGAAATCAGATCATTCTGAGCACAAAAAATTACCAAAAATAGTAACTTTCCATAAATAGCAGCTCTGCACAAAATAACCCTTATTGAATATAAAAATAGAAATATTTTTGGGTGATGCAAGATTGCTCTTACACCCAGGATGCTCCTACATCAGACACCCGGGGTAATTTGAGAAGTGACCCTGTCACGACTCAGGCGTGTAGAGGAAAACCAAGACGGTTAACTTCCTCCTTTGTTAGCCATGATGAATCTTCAACAGGTCGTTCTTTCCACTTGACCAGATATTCTTCATATGTCCTGTTCCTTGTGCTTCTACCAACACGACTGTCCAGTATATCTTCGATCTCCTTAGTGTCTAAACTAGTTGCTGGAATACTCCACTGTGCTGCTGTGATCTCATCTTCAACACCTCCTTCATGATACTCTGTCAAATCTGAAATGTTAAACACTGGTTAAATATTTAGCTCAGTAGGCAATTCTACCTCATATGCGTTTCCTGAATCATGTTTCTTCAATATCCTGCATGGTCCAAACTTCTTCATTTTCAGCTTGTTATATGTACCAACTGGAAACCGCTCCTTCCGCAAATGAACCATGACTTCATCATCAACCTGAAATTCCTTATACCTCCTTTTCTCATCTGCCTTAGCCTTATACTGTGCATTCATCTTGGTAATATGCTTCCTCACCTCTTCATGGATGTTCTTCAAGTGTTCTGCAAAATCCTCAGCTTCAGCACTACTTATTTCTCCTTTATCTATCTTCCTCAATTCAGATGCATTTCTTGGACTACTTCCATATACAATCTGGAATGGTGATTTACCAGTGCTCCTGTTGACAGAATTATTGTATGCAAATTCTTTTTGTGGTAAAATCAAATCTCATCCCGTTGGCTTATCTCCAACCAAACATCTCAGAAAATTTCCCAAACTCCTATTCACCACCTCTGTCTGTCCATCAGTCTGTGGATGATGTGATGAACTGAACTTCAAATCTGTCTTCAACTTCTTCCACAATGTACGCCAGAAATATCCAACAAATTTAGTGTCCCGATCTGAAACTATGGTCTTTGGCAAACCATGAAGTCTCACTACTTCTCTGAAAAACAATTCTGCTACATGAACAACATCATTAGTCTTCTTGCAGGGAATGAAATGTGCCATCTTTGAAAATCGGTCAACTACTACAAAAATTGAATCATGTCCCCGCTGTGTCCTCGGTAAACCAAGAACAAAGTCCATACTGATATCCTCCCAAGGCTTCTCTGGTATAGGTAATGGCTGATACAACCCTGTATTCTGCTTCACTCCTTTCGCCATCTGACATACTCTGCAACTCTGTACAAACTTCTTCACATCTTGCTGCAATTGTGGCCAATAATAATTCTCACCAACCAAAGCAAGGGTTTTATCACGACCAAAATGTCCAGCCAATCCTCCACTATGCTTCTCCTTGATGAGATTTTCCCTCATAGAACTTCATGGAATGCACAACTGACTCCCTCTGAATAGCATATCATCCGGGATGATGAAATCCAACCATTTTGTCCTGTCTAGAGTAACAGGTTCTGTACAAGCCTTCCAAGCTTCACCAAAATCAGGATCCTCTGGATACAAATTCTTGAGTTCCTTGAACCCAACCACTTCAACCTGCATTTTTGTCAGCAATAATTGCCTTCTGCTAAGAGCATCTGCAACCCTATTAGACTTTGCACTCCTGTGTTTCAAAACAAATGTATAACTCTGCAAAAACTCAACCCATTTCAAATGCCTTTGATTCAATTTTCCTTGACTATTCAAATATTGCAAAGCTTGATGATCAGTATACAAAACAAACTCCTTAGGAAGCAGATAATGTCTCCACTTCTTTAATGCCTGAACTATAGCATAAAATTCCTGATCATAAACAAAATATTTCCTCTTGGCATCATTTAACTTCTCACTGAAATAAGGAACAGGTTTACCTTCTTGGCTCATAACAGCTCCTATTGCAGTACCACTAGCATCACAATCTACTTGAAACACCTTATTAAAATCTGGAAGTGCTAAAACAGGTTGTTCTGTAACTTTTCGTTTCAACAATTGAAAACTCTTTTCTGCCCCATTAGTCCACTTAAACTCTTTTCTATCCCCTCTCATTGTTTCAGTCAAGGGTCCACAAATATTGCTAAAATTTCTGATAAACTTTCTGTAAAAGCTAGCCAAACCATGAAAAGATCTTACCTCAGTAGCACTCCTTGGAGTAGGCCATTCAAGGATAGCCTGTACCTTCTCTGGGTCCATTTTTAGACCTTCTGCTGAAACTACAAATCCCAAATACACTAACTCTTTCTTCACAAAACTGCACTTCTTCAAATTAATCAACAATTTCTCTTCTCTCAGCTTCTCAAATACCATACGAATATGCATCATATGCTCCTCCAATGTCTTACTAAAGATCAAAATATCATCTAGGTAAACAATGACAAACTTACCCAGAAATTCTTTGAGAACCTCGTTCATGAGCCGCATGAAAGTGCTCGGTGCATTGGTTAGCCCAAAAGGCATGACTAACCACTCATACAGTCCTTCCTTTGTCTTGAAGGCAGTCTTCCATTCATCTCCTTCTCTGATCCGAATCTGATGATATCCACTTTTTAGATCTATCTTTGAAAAATACACAGCTCCACTCAAACAGTCCATAATATCATCCATTCATGGCAATGGAAACCTGTACTTGATTGTGATCTTGTTTATTGCCCTACAATCTGTACACATCCTCCATTCTCCATTCTTCTTTGGTGCTAATACCGCTGGTACAGCACAGGGACTCAGACTCTCACGGATCAATCCTTTCTGTAACAACTCATGTACTTGTCTGTTCAACTCCTCACTTTCTGCAGGTGTCATTCTATGTGCTGCCTTGTTCAGCAAACTCGCTCCTGGGGTCAAGTCCATCTGATGACTGATCTTCCTGACTGGTGGTAATCCATCAGGCACGTTATCGGATACAATATCCTGAAACTCATTCAACAAATCTGCAACTTCTACAGGAACATCTTCTACTTCCTCTTTACCAGCTTTTGGAATTAAAGCAAAACATACATGCTCATGCCTCATACCATCTAGGAAATTTCTTCCATCAACAAAAGTTATCCTTGCATTACCACATACCTTTTCTTCAGTCTCCTTCAATGGTTTTAGCTTATATCGCACTCCATCCTTTGTCAGGGAATAAGTATTCGCACGGCCATCATGTACAGCACATCTGTCAAACTGCCACAGTCTACCTAACAACATATGACATGCATCCATAGAGATGATATCACATAGTACCTCATCTTGGTACCCGCCAATCTTGAACTTCACCAGGCATTGTTCATTGACCATGACCTTGTGGTCATCCTGTACCTAGGCAATCCGATATGGATGTGGGTGTTTCTGTCTCTTGAGCTTCAACTTTTTCACCATCTCTTCTGACACCAAATTGTCAGTGCTTCCACTATCAATAATCACATCACAACATTTACCTTCACAGTTGCATCTAGTGCGAAATAGGCTCCTCCTTTGTTCAGGTTCATTCTCACCACTCAGCAAGACTCTTTTATTAATTAGCGTTTCTCCTCTTTCAGCATCTTCAGAATTTGATGATCTAGCATCTTCATCGACATGTGCAACTCTGGCCTGGCCTTCATTTCTCCTATCTATTCTACCTTGGCGCTGAGGACATTCAAATGCCCTGTGACCTTCTTCTCCACAGTGAAAACATGTTCCACGGAAGCCACCTCTTCCAGATCCTTGTCCTCTTCCTCTCCCTCTTTGATCTCTATTATTCTGATCCTGGAAGCGATTGAAATTATTTCCTCGCTGATTCTGACTGCTACTGGCCTCATCCTTCTTTTTCGGATCTTCATTTCGGCCACCATATGACCGTCCACCAGATCGTCCACCGCGACCTCTTCCGTTTTGTCTGCTCTCGAACTTCTTGTTCAGCTTTTCCTCTACTTTTAGGGAAAATTGGTATGCCTCCTCAATACTGTTCATTCGAACCAGATTCAACTCCTCCTGAATGCTTGGCCTTAACCCATTAAGGTATCGGGCAACTTTCTCCTTATCGGCTTCGGCATGGCCTGTTCTGATGAGGAGTCGATAGAACTCCTCTGTATACTCCTGAACAGATTTTCCTGCTTGCTTCAAACTTTGCATTTTCTTCAGTAGGTCAAGCTCATAATCAACAGGAATGAACTATCGCTTCAATTTTTCCACCATCCGATGCCATCTTGTGATTTTATCTTTCCCTCTTCTATTTCGCTCCAATTGAATTTCTTGCCACTAGATCTTCGCATGACCTTTCAGTCTGGCCTTCGCAAATTTGACCCTATCAGGATCCTCAACATCTTCATGCTCAAAATACTCCTCACATTCATTGATCCAGTCAATCAATTCCTTTGGGTTAAGATTTCCAGAAAATGTATGAACCTCAATCTTAGGTCTTTTCCCAATCTTGGAAATCGCCCGAAAAAGTTTTTCTTCCTCCTGGTTCACAATTTCAGCTTCTCCTTCTTGATATTCTTCTTCGGCTTCATCCTCGCTTTCATCTCTGACATTAAGATTCATTCCTCTGTGAATCTCTTCTTGCAATGCTCGCACTTGTCTCTGCAGCTCTCTAACCTCAGGTGTCACAGCACCAGGTCTTCCGCCACGTTCTCTTCATGGAGGCATTTTCGCGATGCGCGCTGAAACCCTAACCACGGTCCTGGTGCAAACTGCCTCACAGTCGGTGATCTATTTACACACTCAAGAAAACCTGCTCTGATACCACTTGATGAAGGGTGCTCCCCTTAATACCACAAACACATAACAGAAATAGAGAAACAACAACAATAATATGCAAGAACAGAAAATTGGCTTCTTATTATCTCCACAAATGTGAAATTACAAACTTTCAGAGTTACAATATGCAAAGCCACATGGGCATTCCCTTACAATATTCTGTAGGACAAAGCCTCGAATCAATACCCAGATCTACTATCTAGAACTATTCCGAACTGCCTAAGACAATAATACAGCCTTCCTTATATAGGCAATTATCCACCGCCTGGGAAGGTTCCAGAATTTTAGCCAATAAGGCCGACCAAACTTAGAATTATTTTATTTTACATTTTATTACATCATAGTCAGCTCAAGATAACCTTTGAAACCCGAACAGAAATTTTGAAGAAAATTATTTTTCGCCATTTCGGGTGGCCCAACTTCCGAAGACCATAAGTCATCACCAGTTGACCCGATCGGCTATTATAACCCCATTTCAAAAATGCCACGAAGCGCTCTACAGGGTTGACTGGCGCAAGCGCCCCTCACCCAAATTTTTGACCTCATCCGGGGCCTCTAAAGCCTTCAAAACTGAGTTCAAAGTTTCTGTACCCTGCTGCCAATACCAAAAATCTTCCATATCTTCCAATATACACTTGATCTGGCAATGAAACTTTACTGGCAGACTTATATGACCAAAATGAACCTCCAAGAAAGAAATCAGATCATTCTGAGCACAAAAAATTACCAAAAATAGTAACTTTCCATAAATAGCAGCTCTACACAAAATAACCCTTATTGAATATAAAAACAGAAATATTTTTTGGGTGATGCAAGATTGCTCTTACACCCAGGATGCTCCTGCATCAGAGATTAATCTGCAAACCAGGGAAATAATTCACGGTAGTAGGGACAATGCCATGAACATTCATGGAAATCATAGCACACCTTATGCAGGTGATCTGCTCCCTCTCCAAATTGAGACTCCCAGATCTATGCCTAATAAAATACACAGGGGAACTATTGGTAAAAGGATTGATGGAGCTACTAGAGAAGATGAAGGCAGAATGTTTGGTGGTATCATGCCTTCTATGCCCCTTCTACAGGGAGTTTCATAGGGCATCACACAAGGAATTAAACATCCAAGAGCTATAATTAATGGCTCTTCATTTTAGCTAGTTCAGGATCAAATAGAAGGTGTCAAACCTTAATTAAGAAGATCAACCAGACAAAGGAAAGTTACAGCAAAATTCTCTAATTATCAGCTACTATATGCTGAAGAAGCAGAGCTAGAGCTGTTAATTTTTGAGCAAATCGAACCTACCAATTATAAAGAAGCATGTACAAGTAGTGATAAGAACAATTGGTTTGTTGCTATGACAGATGAAATGAGTTCTCTTGAAGCAAACAACACATGAGATTTGGTTTCTCTCCACCAAATTGAAAACCACTCAAGAACAAGTGAGTTTATAAATTGAAAGATGAAGGAGGAGGTCAAAAATAGTTCAAAGCTTGGTTGGTGGTAAAAGGATATGCTCAGAAATAGGGAATTGATTTCGCTGAAATATTCTCTCTAGTTGTGAAGATGACATCGATCCGAACAGTATTAGGATTAGTAGCCATTTGGTATCTTGAATTGGAGTAGTTAGATGTTAAGACAACATTTTTACGTGGAGACATAAATGAGGAGTTGTATATGCATCAGCCTGAAGGTTTTGTGAAAAAGGGGCAAGAACATCTCTATTGCTGACTGAAGCGTAGTTTGTGTGGGCTCAAGCAAGCCCCGAGATAGTGGTATGTTAAATTTGATTCCTTCATGCTTGAACATAATTTTATCAGATGTGAATCTGATCTATGCATTTACTACAAGACACTCCCGAATGGTGAATTTTTTATTCTTCTTCTCTATGTTGACGACATGTTAGTAGTGGGCACAAGCTCTAAAATTGTTAGTGAGCTGAAAACTAAATTGGCAAGCACATTTTCTATGAATGATTTAGGGGCAGCCAAGAAGATTCTTGGTATGACTATCACCCAGGATAGGAAGAAGAAAGTAATTACATTGTCACAAAAAGAATAAATTAACAAAATAATTCAGAGATTTGGTATGGCTGATGTGCATAGCGTTTCTACTCCACTTGCTTTGCATTTTCAGTTATCAACAAATTTGTGTCCACAAACACAAGAGGACAAAGAATATATGGAGGACATTCCTTACAAATCTGCAGTTGGTAGCATTATGTATGCTATGGTTTCGACACATCCTGACATTGCTCATGCAGTGGGAGTTGTGAGTAGATTCATGAGTGATCCCGAGAAGACTCATTGGGAGGCTGTCAAATGGATATTAAGATACCTTAAAGGTACTTCAGATTTGGTCTTATGTTTTTGTAACAATAATGAACAATTACGGGGATTCACAAATTTAGATCTTGCTGGAGATTTGGACAAGCATAGATCTACTACCAGTTACACATTCATGTTTGTTGGAGCTGCTATTAGTTGGGCCTCAAGGCTGCAACATTCTACTGCTCTTTCTTCCGCTGAAGCTGAGTATTTGGCACTTTCCAAAGGTGTTCGGGAGATGATCTGGTTGCAGCGATTACTTGGTGAAATGAAGTATCAACAAAATGATTATGTTCTATTCAGTGACAGTCACAGCACCATCTTTATGGCTCATAATTATACCTCTCAGCAACATTCAAAACACATTGACATCCATGCTCACTTTGTTTGGCACATGGTTCAAGAGGGCAGGTTGAAGGTTGAAAAGATTGATACTAAGATCAATCTGGTAGATATATTCACAAAAGTTGCAACCAAAGAGAAGTTTGAATGTGCAAGAACTTCTCTTGGACTTGCTAAGCTGAAGTAGGTCAAATATGTAGAGCAAGGGAATGCCTGATCATCTGAATTATCCATTGACTTCCAGTGGGAATTTGGTGGGATTGGAAGGCCAACAAACTTTTGTCTGTTGTAGCCTTGCCCTTTCAGTTGCTCAGTATGAGCTTATAAATAAGACTCTTCCTTTTGATGTTTGTAAACATTTTGATTTGAGGTTAATATAATTCTTCTGCTCTTAGTGTGGACGTAGCCACTGTTGTGGTGAACCACGATAAATAGCTTGTTCTCTATTAGTTGCAATCTGCTCTTTTAATTCTATTTTTCTGGTCTTTTATTTTGAACTCCATAATTCTACAGTAACTACTAAACCAACTTAAGTTGTAATCATAGTTATAAATTAGTTTATTTTTTATTTTATTTTTAATAGACAGTTAATAAAAAGTAGTCACTATTTTTAAAAGTTAATTTTTTTTAATATTGAAAATGTAAGAATCTAAAAGTGTGATTGTATTAAATGAATTTTCGTTGGAAGGAAATTAATATTGTATTAATAAAAAAGGAGAGAGAATGATCATCAAAGTGTAGACGGTGATTTTTTTTTAGGTTTTTGATATAATAGTTCATGATTTGCAAGTTTTAGGTTTATTCCTTAAATACATTTTGAGTAGTTTCTAGCTGCTATTCCCAAACATTCATGTTATAATTCACTCTTCTTTAATGACATTTAACTATTATTTTGGAAGCTTTTTGGTAGCTAGTTGTGTACTTGCACATTTCATTTCCAAGTTGCAAATTGCTGAAGAGTAGATAATGTGATACTTATTTGCATGTCAATCAACATAGCTGCAAGTGTTGCAATGTATCTATATAAATTTTCATTTTGATGCATGTTATAGTTTATAATGTAGTACACAAGGGATTCCAATTGCTTTTCCAACTCAAAATGCATTCTTTAAATAGGAAGATGCCATAACTTATTTTCTTGTCAAAAATTCAGACAAACTTCATAAAACATATGACATTGTCTAGAAAATTTGAGCTACACCTAAATAATCAGATTTCCCTTCAGTTTTGTTAAAGTAGATTACATGATTATAGTAATAGCAATGCTAGAACTAAGGTTGAGAAATGAAGTTGCAAGCGTCATCAAAATTCAATTAACACAAGCGTTCATAATTTATAATACAACTGTTGATCTGAAAAAAGTAAAAAAACCAATATATGTATAATCCAATGTAATAGATGGATCAATTTCCTTTAAATAATGTTACCCATATTAATATTTATGAGAAATAGAAACAATCTACAAAATACAATAGCAATGTAAGGATCAACTTCATATTTTAAATATTAATACAAAAGTTGCACCAATCTTCTTCATAATATGTAAATTACTTAGGCCAATTCACTAAATAAGTTCGATGATGAGGATGGTAGATTCAATATTCAGATAGACAAGCAATCTGCAGTGTACAAAAATATTTCTTATTTGTTTTGGTGTGTTTTTTTTTCAATTTTGATTTGGTGGGTTAGTTATTCAGTTAATTGTGTGATAAGCAAGTTCAAATCTTGCTTCTGCTTTCTGGTGGTCCGTCTGTGAAGTGGGAACTTCAAACAGAGACAAACGATTGAAAAATTTCTGAGATGTTGCAACTGCAATTGCCCTGGCAGATATGTATGCAAAATATCACATTTTGTAGCAAGGGGTGAACATCCATCAAATTCAAGAATTTTGACAGAGGCTATAGTTGCAAGTCATGACCTGATAAACATGAATGAGACTTGTGGAAGCATAGACAAGACATGTGAACCGTTGACAGAATGCCTTCAAAGAAATGTTCATGGACTACAATTAATGAAGGATTTGCACAAGATAAAACAGTCGAGAAGGCTTTAGGTTTGTACAGGAAGAGGAATACAAAGACATGGGAAGAGGAAAACTAGTGAAGGGAATATGATGAAGCATGGTCCACTTGCGCTTGATGTCTACAAAGATTTTGAACAGTGGTGCTTCCTAGCATTCCATGTTTTTCCTACAAGCTAGCAATGGCAAAACCCTACTCCAAACTGCCGTATTCTACAAAGCCTCTATCAATTCCTTCATTCTCGAGAATAAACACAGCCACTCTACAAATCATCAATGTCTATATTTTTAACCTCCTTTGAATCACCTGAATCCGTAACTTGTGTATGATCGTGGCCGAATCAACCTGAATCAACTGAATCACAAGTCACCATCACAATCCTTGTGTAAATCAATAATGCTTGTGGTGAATACCACTGATCCATTGTTAATCCTAAAAATCACCAAGAACACGTGTGACCCTAGCTTTTTCAATATTGCTCTATGTCTTGTGTTCCAAAATAGAACCCCACCCTATACTGGCATAATCAACACTCTCACTAGCATCATAACTCTTTTGCACATCATATGTAACCTATATTGAATCCATCTTCGATATCTTCATCCTCCCATCATTTTCTTGCAAATAATCCTTTTCCGTATTCTCTAAGATCTCAACACCAACATGTTTACTCCGCCTGCTACCTCTAAAATTTGTTAGAAATAATCATTTTTAGTGTTTTCTTGCAAATAATCCTTTTCAATTTCTAGTGATACATATCCATTCGAAGGCATTCATTATTTTAGCAGGCTTGAATTACATCTCTGCAGCGAGTTACCTATTTTGCAACGAGATGCCATAGTCGATAACCAATAGAGTGTGAACGAAAGTTTTACGACTGGCCACCCACAAGAGATTTTTTAACTTGTCAAATAATTTAGTTTTGAACTCAACATATAAATCCAAATCTTTGTAGTACAGTCATTTAGAAAAATAATAATATAGTTAGACCCACCAAATGAAGTTACCTTCATGGGGTTGAAGACAATCGAATGCACTATCTCCAATAATCATATTTTACATTTCTTGATGTAGAAGCTAATCCTTTTCAGCTTGTCATATATATGGTGATCACATGCCTCCAAATATAGTGATTTCAAATCCAAAATATGATCCTTTTTTTGCAAAATCTCAAGGCCTTGTTTGTTAATGCAACCGAGCCTCTTGTGCCAAAGCTCCAAGTCATTATATGTAGTTGTCTTTGTAGCTCTCACTTTAGTATGACTCTCTAGCACATGAAAACTAACTGATTTTTTGCACCTAGAAATTACCAAGGTGTCTTTTGTCATTTTCCATGTACTTGGTTCAAAAGTGATCCTACATCATTGAGAATCCAATTGTTCAGCTGAAATCAATTTTTTCTTGAGTTGAGAGACATATCTAACATCCCATAGAAGACAACTGTTTCCATTTTTTAAGTTTCAACAAATATCCCATTTGCCAATAATATTACAAGATTTATAACTACCTAGATAAATCTTATGAAAATTGTCTCTTTGAAAGTTTTTGAAATACTCTCTACATGAAGTGACATGAAAAGATGCTCTTGAATCCGACACCCAAACATTTTCTATAGATTCTCCCATTTCTTGAATAAGAGAACCCACATCTTCTTCATATGCTATATTTTCTTTTGGCTTATTTTCAGCCTTCTTAACAACCAATAATTTGATTTAACATGGCCTTGCTTACCATAATACTAGCAATTGTAATCGCCCAAAAATGGTCATCTAGAATATTAGCCCCTTTTGCTAAAATTATCAATTGCTTATTGTTGATCAAATCCTAGCGCCATCATTTATTCGATTATTTGCCTTGGGCTAACCATCTTATACTAAGTCTTTATTTAATTAAAAGGAATTTCTTCATTTTTTATTAAATAAAAAGCCCCCCACTTTTCCTCTTATCCTAAGTTGCACAAATAAAACATTATTCATATTTTATAAAAAAAGGAAAAAACATTTTTTGTCTCAAATGGGGCACAAAAGTCAACACTTATTTCTCATTGAAGGAAATTTGTGTACATGGATTGCTCCTCTTTCAAGCTCCACCCTTGATTAAATCTTTTGCCTCTTAATCTCCATGGTCCATTCCTTTTCAATTCCTTTAAAAGGAGAGCTCTCTTCTCATTCTAGGATCTCAACTTTTTATGCTAATCTTATGTTGCAGGATTTCTTGGAGACTTTAGAGCTTTTGAAGACTTTGGAGCTTTTTTGGAGATCTTATTGCATATAGCCTTCATTCTTGCATTCTTAGCTTAGCTTCATGTTTATGCTTTCTTAGCTTAGTTTCCTTTCATGCTCTAGTTTAGTTCACATAGCTTAATTAGTAAGGATTTGTAATACTTCTATCTTTCATTTCCATAGCTTAGCTTGCATTTCCATTCTTAGCATAGCTTACATTTCATCTCTATTTGGATTCTTGAGGATATTGACATTCTTGCCCTTGTCTCATTGAATCTTCCATTACATGGTTTACTAGCAAGGTTATTGGCTTAATAGCTCTAGCTGAGAGCATTCTTAAAACCTTTGCACTCCATGCTTAGAGAGCTCTAGGTCGATTTCTCAAAGTTTCCCATTCATGGATTCTCTTGGAAGCAATGGCCTAGAGAAGTACACATTCTAGTGTATACGCGCCCACCGTGGGGCAAGACAACTCTATTTTGTCCTTCTTTTCTTGCATTTCCGCTGCAGGTTTCAACTATTTTTTTTTTTTTACGATTTTCGTACACTGTCCGTACTTCTGTGCATCACTGTTACAGAATCTCGCGTGAAGTTTCTCACTGTATTGCGTGAAGATTTTCTATTTCTAGCACTTCTGCGCATGACAAAGGTGTTTTATCGTGCGGGTCTGTGTACTTTCTCATGCGAGCCCTTGTACTTTCTCATGCAAGCCGGCGTACATTCTCGATTGAGCTTGTGCTTTCTCGCATGTGGTTCTGTATTTTCTCATGCGGCCAGTACTGGCTCGTGTGACATTCTATGACAAACAGAGACCTAGAATTCCAGATTTGCTAGTTTTTGAAATTTTTGGCATTTTCAAAATCTGTGCCACTCCAAAAAAAACTAGCACCCATTTTTGAGAAATTTTTGCATACGCTATTTTACTTGCAGATTATCTAATTTTTTTGATGTGCTAACCATTATGGAGTTAACAAGTTGTGCTTGTAGGTACCTTCATTGCTTAAAAAATTTGCTAAAAAAAAAATCACATGTCAAAGCTTCAAATGCACAAGGGCTACTAATGGTTTTTGTAGGGCTACTCAAAGCATAAAAATCAATCAAGTGCTTGTTTATTTACTTTTATTTTAAGTGCGGCATATACTAGTTGTCTCATTTCTTAGGCACTTAAGATCTTGTTGTAGGAGTCTTTTGGTGGTAGGAAATTATGCTCTTCACCCTTGTGGTGAACCATAAATCCTGACCCACTTTTAGATTTTGAAAGCAAGAGGGTAATTAAACTTTGCTTGGTGTGTTTGGAGAGAGATTTTTGAGCTAGGAGAGTATGCTCTTCACCCTTGAGGTGATCCAGAAATTTTGAACCTCAAAGATTAATCCATTGTTTGTTTAGTTCTAGAATCCTTTAGTGGGTCTACTCTTGAGCCATCAAGAGGAACGACCCAAGTGGGGACAAGCTAATACCGAGCTATTTTGACCCACTATAAAGTCAAGACTATCAAGGACACAAAACATTGGTAGATGTAGTACTTGTCTTTTCTTAATGTGAGTACTTGTGGGATTGTGACCATGAGAAAAATGTTGAGCAAGAATGCTTAAGGTACTCTTGTGGCCGCGAGGTCCATTACTTGCCGCAAGGTAAGGAGTCCCTTTGGGGAGCAAGAGGAGTATTATGAATGGAAGCCCTTACTAAGAACCATAGATAGAAGCTAACCCATTCTGCCGCTTAACATCTTGGTGCAAGGATTGATCCTAGTGGACTAACCCGGATCACCCCAAGACTACTCACCATCTATGTTCCTTTGGTTGTGTCATTGACACTTCCATGACAAAGCCAACATCTATTGTGGGTAACCACTTTGTGTGAGGTGATGGGACATCAAGTGTGGGCCAAGTTGTTAATTATTGAGCCTTTGTCCTTCTAGGTAGTAAGTTCTTGAAGTGTTCTCGCTATGATTTACTCATGCAAAAGTTTTCGAACATAAAACATCACGGTGGTGCTTATAGATTTTTTTTCATTTTGATATCATAATTGATTGTCTTGGCAAGGTTTCTTTTTCTCTTGCACAAGTGTTTTATGACATGTTTGATCACCTACTATTTGCAAACTTGTCTATTTCCTGATATTACTGTGCTTGAAACCAAGAAATTGTACCTTGCAACTTACAACATTGACAAATTACTTTCAAAACTAAGTTTTTCACGCTCATTGGTCAAGAGTCGCACTGATTACCTGGAAACTATCACACAAACTTATTTTGTTGTCTCATAGTTGTCTGCAATCTGAAGCTAATTATTGCCATTCCCAGTCTTCCTTGGTCGGTCCAGGTTGGATCTTAGGTGCCGTGACATGTTGCTCAACATCCAAATGAACTCAAATGGTATCAAATTGCACAAAATGACTCTTGGTCACCTTTCTTCCACATCTCCAATGTCTTCCTAATCTCCCATTTCCATCCTTTCTCTTCTTCCTTCATGCTTTTTCCTATTTTTCCTAACTTCTTCATGTCTCTTTGATGCTTTTCCTCTTATTTTCTAGTCTACCTTCTTCTATTCATTAATTCTTTCACTTCCATGCTTGACTCCTCCTCTTCTACAACCATGAATTTCAACTATCTTATTATGGAACCTCTCTTGAGAATAGATTATCTTGAACTCATTGCTCAATTCGAAGAGTATTATTCTTCCAATAGTCCTTCTAGATATTGCATGGATGATAAACTTAAGACAAGAATAAAAGAAAATATGCTTGAATCAGACGCCTTTGCTAGGATCATAAACATGATCATGTCATGACCTCCTTCTTCTCAACATTCTTCATCATCTAAGTCTTCTCATCCTTCCTCAACTTCCAAGTCTCACCCTAGCTCTTCTAGACATTATTCACATTCCTCATTATCCAAGTCTACTTCCTCCACTAGGTCTTCATTTTCCTCTTCTTCACAATCTCGTTCCTCCTCTACTTCTCCCAAGAGTCTTACTCCTCACTATGAGCAATATGGTATTCCTTATGATACCTCTTCTATGAAGAGTGACATGCCCATTTTTTATGACACCTCTATTCCTAAGAGTCCTCCTCGTCATGTGCTTGTGCTTGTTAAAGGGTCATCCTATTGGGTAGATCACGATGGTGATCTGTATGACTATGATTTTGAAAAAGACTTTGATGAGTTCTATGAACAATACCTTGATTATGATCCATCTACTACTACTGAGGACTATAAAATGTAACGTGCTAATTTCAAATTTCAATATTATAAGAATCCTTCCTCTAAGAACCCTCATGCTGAAGATAAAGATTTCCCTCTCAAGCAAGATTATGTTAATGATGGACCTTTGTCTTGTGATGGTTCCCTTCCATCCCCTACTTTTTCCAATACCCATACACTTCTTAAAGTTTCTGAGTCTTTCAAATCTTTCACAAATCCTTCATCCAACAAAGATGCTAATACTTTTCATGCAGTTCCCTATAGTTATCCTCAAGGGCTGCCTCTTAAAGAAACTCAAGCTAACCTTCACTTGGCTATGAACACTTCTGATAATGCTAAACCTAAAGAGCTTAAGCCTTTATGCACTATAATGCCTACTTCAACTAGTCCTTCACTATATCTTCTAAAGTCTTCCATACAATTCCAACATGCTTCCTGGTCCTTAGAAGTGGCTCCATGTCAAGAGGACTCTAAAAATGATAAAGAAAAGAACATAAAGAAAGATCAAAATCAAGAATCCTCCATGTCATCCAATTCTTTTCATGATTTGTCTCATCTGTTTCATGGTTCTTTTGATCCTCTACGCCCCTCCTGATTCATTCCACTATGTCTTAAGTCTTCTCCTAAGCAAGATCAAGCTGCTAGTTACACAGTTGAGCTTATTGACAATCAAAATAACCTTACTCCACTTGCGCTTTCCAAAGACGATACTTCCATTAAGGTTATTAGAAATAGTGTTGCTACTTTCAATGTTGGGCCTATTGAAAATCAAGAAAAAAATTATACGCTTATGCTATCCAAAGATCCTGGTCAAGATCAAAATCTTCCATCTTCTTGTTCTACCACTCCATGTTCGCTTCCACTTTCTACTCTTCCTAAGTCTTTGCAAGCTTTGAACAATCCTATCAAATAAGTTTCTCCTATTCAAGATGTTCATGATCCTATTGTAAATCCTAATGCTCACTCTAAAGATGCTGATGTCTTTGGTTGTCATATAGATGTTGATAAAATTATTGATTATCCTTTTGCATCTTCCACTTCCATCCTTGGACTTCCTCCACCAATACCAAAGGCTTCACATCTTCCTTCCATCTTGGGCCCTTATGTCCCCTTCACTTTCCACTCCTAACTCTCCTAATTCATCATCCATCTTGGGTCCTTACGTCCCTCCATCTCCTATCTTTTCTCAAGATCAACATAGATGCATACCCTTGAATCCTTTTCATCCATCCACCCATCTAAACCAGTCATATCGTCCTTCTTCTTCGGCAAGTCCCAAGTCTTTTAGAAGTAACTTGAATGTTCAAAATAAGAAAAAGAAGAAATACAAGAATCCATCAAAAAAAGATCACCATGTCTCATCTAATCGACATGGAGGTAAAAAGTCAAAAGAGATATCTAAGAAGAAAACTACAAGACAAGTATGGGTTCCAAAATCCATCATTGAAGATATTCTCTCTAAATCATCAAAAAGAAATAAAAAGCCTAAGGCTATATGGATTCCAAAGTCTCTCTTGAAAGAGTCTGATATTGAACAAAAAGTGAAGTTGACATTCAAGCTTCTAAAGGCTTCTGCCTCATCTTCTTCCAAAAATATTCTTCCATTCCATGTTCCTAAACCGCAACCTCTGCTAAATATTCACCATATTCCTTCTCGTATTCCTTCATTAACATTTCCTCCATCCTCTCGCCACCCTTCAATGTGTGTTGATATTGATCTTTCCTTCTTTTCCATCTACCCTTTCACAATCCTTCCATTCATTATCCTTCTACCTTCTATCTTTTTTCCTCATTTGCCTATTCCTCTTATCTTCTAGCCTCACTCACTTTACATAAAACCTTATCCTCCATTTTTCTCTTCCATCTTCCTTCCCCTATCAGCATCTTTGAGCATATCATTTTGAATCCTTGGCATATCATGGTTTATTCTTTCAAAGAGCATTATCTAAAGAGCTTGCCTTCTTCTAAAATTCAAAAAAGAAATAAATAAATAAATAAATAGAAAACTTCAAAAAAATTAAAAAATTAAAAATGTGCCTTGGTGGAAACCTGGAAACAGGCGCCTTGGTAGAAAAAGTAAAGAGAAATAAATTCATCCTATGGTGAAAACCACTCCCTTGTGGTGCCTTGGATAAGTACCATGATGAAAACTTGACAATCAGGCATCATGTGTAGTTCTTCTACATATTTTCATCCATTTCATCTTCTCTCTTTGTTCTTGGCAATGTTGACCTATACATGAACATTTAGCTATCTTGTGAGCTACCTTATGATGATCTTGCTTTCATTCCATTCATGTTTAGCCTTCATATTTGTTTTCCTCCATTCCTTCTAGCCTTTCGCTATCCTTTTTCCCCTTTGGTCTTGATCTAATAAAAAAGAGTAAAACACGATGTTATGAAGCCTCTTGACATGTCTACTCCTTTGGACTACATCTTTTCATTCATTTGCATTACACTTTTGTGACTTATCCTATGCTGGCCTTTTCATTGTTTGTCCAAATGTCCTTTACATGACTTTTTTTATGCTAGCTTGGGTACTCTTGAGGAGTTTACCCTTGAGAATTTCTTCCCTTCATTCTCCTTCATTCTCTTGTCTTCCATCTCTTCCACCAGCTTGCTAATCCCTCTTGTTTTCCATCTTCCTAGACATTGGGACTACATGATGTGATTTTTCTTGGGAGTTTGATGCCCATTCTATCTGGGGGCATCCTTTGTACATACTTATTGATCCTGAAAAAATTCTAAAATAAAATTCATATATGATGCTGAAAAAATTATAAAAAATATAAAAAGTACTAAAAAAATGAGCATTTTAGTGAAAACCTAGCAATAGGCGCTTTGATGTCTCACCAAAAAAAATTAAAAATTATAAAAAATTTAAAAAAATAGAAAAAGTGCCTTGGTAAAAACTTGGAAACAGGCTCCTTGGTAGCAAAAATATAAAAAAAATTGAAAAAAGTCCTGAAAAAATCTATCAAGTGGTGGAAACCTGGAAACAGGCACTGCTTGAGACCCTTGCACCTATGTCTATCAGTCTTGTGTGGCGCTCCTTCGCTCCACTTTTCACTTTGCCTCTCCTAGCCTAGAATTGACTATTGTCTTAGTCTAGGGGGCATATGTTGTTCTAAGCTTATGTTGGGTCTCTTTGTGCGTTTGAATTTCTTGGGCCACTTGGTTCCAATGGTGTTTTTCAACACCACCCCAACTGTGTTTTTCAACACTTCCCTAGCGTCAAGTGTTTCTCAACACTTATCAGATATCTTACTCGCAGTTTCGAATGATGCAATATCTCTCACTAGCAAATGTGATAATCAAAGTTTGACTCTATGACCTACACACATGCATTTAAACACTTGATTTGCTGAGATTTGTTTGACTTTATTTCTTTGTGTGATGTCTATGATGATTTCTTTGCTAAGTGTTCTCTCCCTAATCATTTTTGATGATGCCGAGGTAGAAGACTGGGGCATGAGGACATGTTTTATTTTCTTTCTGCTTGTGGGTATATATTGTTGATCCTCACTGTCATGAGCATTTATGCTTGTTCCACTTGACACTAGGATCTACAATGTATTATCCTTGATTGTTTTTCACAAGTGCATGCTTATAGTCATCTTGAATTTCCTTTTGTCTCGATGTGAGTATAATCTTTCTATATCAAACTTAGGGAACCTCACTACACTAGTCATCTTGAGCTACATGTCTTTGATGCCTAGGTGAGATTTCCACATTCCTATCTGATATAGATCATATTTAGATTCACATAGTTATACTAGTGTGTATTGTATGATCTTGCGATGCTACCAACAATGCTCGATGATGATTATTAGGGACTAATGGCTTTTTAACCTTGCAAGTAAACCACTTTTCATAGTAGCTTGCATTCTTAAGTACATGATAGTTATTTTTACATCTTGCATATGGAGAGAGCTCTCCTTTCATCTTACACGGACTTGTTAGTCAACTGTGCTCGCCTTTCACTTCTTCCTGATCATGGATTTCACTTCTTGTCTTTCACATCACATCCTTTCCTCTTCTTTTTGGGATCGAAATCAAAATCCGCGTTCATCCTGATAATCACAATCACTTTTCAACATTTCTCCTTCTTCTGCACAATTGGCTGACCGTTTGAGGCCTGATCCTTCAATCTTCACTGGGGCATCTTCATTTCTTCATCCCCATCTCTCTCAACCTTCTAGTCTTTCATTCATCTCCTTCATTTTCATCTCTCTAAAGTATTGACTGGGGCATATCTTCACTGCTGGATGGTTATACTATCGTTCTTCGATTATGATTTTTAGTGATTTGATCATGTTGCTCTTGCTTCTGCCTTCCCTCTACCTAATTTTGATTTTGATCCCAAGGGGGCAGACACATCATATCCTATTGGCTATTCTCTAGAGCATATGCTTGACCATTCCATTTGCTCTGATTGATCTATCTTTGTGCTTGACATGTTAGTTCTCATCTCGAGTCCTGATATTGTCCATCTCTATCTTAAGTGTTCAGTACTGTCGCTACCAGGCTAACCATGCAAGATTTGCTATCTCTCTACACTTCATTCTTTGGAATCAGATCTCTATCTACTTGCCTTCTTAGCTAATCTATTGTTTGACATAACTTGTTCCTAGATCGATCACACATTAGTCAAAGAGGGGCAAATGTAATCATCCAAAAATGGTCATCTAGACTATTAGCCCCTTTTGCTAAAATTATCAATTGCTTATTGTTGATCAAATCCTAGCTCCATCATTTATTTGATTATTTGCCTTGGGCTAACCATCTTATCTTAAGTCTTTATTTAATTAAAAAGAATTTTCTCCTGTTTTATTAAATAAAAAGCCTCCCACTTTTCCTCTTATCCTAAGTTGCACAAATAAAGCATTATTCCTATTTTATAAAAAAAGGGAAAAAGCATTTTTTGTCTCATATGGGGCACAAAAGTAAACACTTATTTCTCATTGAAGGAAACTTGTGCACATGGATTTCTCCTCTTTCAAGCTCCAACCTTCATTAAATCTCTTGCCTCTTAATTTCCATGGTCCATTCCTTTTCAATTCCTTTAAAAGGAGAGCTCTCTTCTCATTTTAGGATCCCAACTTTTTATGCTACTCTTATGCTACAGGATTTCTTGGAGACTTTGGAGCTTTTTTGGAAATCTTATTGCATATAGCCTTCATTCTTGCATTCTTAGCTTAGCTTCATGTTTATGTTTTCTTAGCTTAGTTTCCCTTCATGCTCTAGTTTAGTTCACATAGCTTAATTAGTAAGGATTTATAATACTTCTAGCTTGCATTTCCATAGCTTAGCTTGCATTTCCATTCTTAGCATAGCTTGCATTTCATCTCCATTTGGATTCTTGAAGATATTGACATTCTTACCCTTGTCTCATTGAATCTCCCATTGCATGGTTTACTAGCAAGGTTATTGGCTTAATAGCTCTAGCTGAGAGCATTCTTAAAACCCTTGCACTCCATGCCTAGGGAGCTCTAGGTCGCTTTCTCAAGGTTTCCCATTCATGGATTCTCTTGGAAGCAATGGCTTAGAGAAGTGTACATTCTAGTGTATACAACAACCACTATCTCTACCTTTTGATTTTGATCTTCCTCTTTTTTGTGATCTCCCCTTATTGCTAGTTATCAAAGTGCCTTTTGAGGAAGTTCCTTGATTCTTCCTTCTCATATCCTCTCTAGTAAGACTTGTGACAATATCATCAAATTTTAAAACACTTCCCCTCTTGCCAAACACACTATCCATCATAACTCCCTCCCAACTATCAAGTAGAGACAACAATATCAAAATGGCCTTGATTTCATTATCTTGGTTTATGCTTACAAAAATTAATTGGTTGATCAAAAAGTTAAATCCACTTAAATGATTTGACACATTACCTGCTTCCTTCATCTTCAAGTTGTATAATTTTTTCATGAGAAAAACTTTATTGACATCAAAGCCATCTCATAGATATTCGACATTTTTTCTCATAATCCTTTTATCATTTTCTTTGTTGCAATATAGAAAATCACATTATGAGAAAGGGAAAGAACTATGGTTATCACTACCTTATTATCCATTTTCTCCCACTCCTCATCAGACACCACAACTAGTTTCTTTGCCTTTCCTTCTAGTGTTAAATTGCAAGATATTTTTGCATCAGAAAAACTTCTAGTTGTAGCTTCGGCATTGCAAAGCTTTGCACAAAAAGTTTTCAATTCTCCATTTGTCTACCTCTTGTATGTCTACTCAATTTCTTCACATCTCTTTGACAATGATACCATGTAAAGACTAAACTTTCAACACAAAGGCCACATTAGCAATTTGCAATAAAGACAAGGGAGTTAGTTAACAAGTCAAAGGTTGAATGCATAAGTCAACATCATACCAATAGATTCTCTATAATATAGCAATAAAAAAAGTACAACTATGACCATAATTGTTGAAATGATAAGACATACCTATGTCTAAAGATATGCGAACATGTCGACCATGTGTCGAACGTAGTAATGGAGTCATAATAAGAGATTTCCCATCAAGTAAAAGCAAGTAAAAACTATCAAGTTAGGATAACAACCCAAGAGATTTTTGACCAATTGTCGAATCACATCAGTAAAAGATAAAGATTAGATCAAATATGTATTTTGATTTTAATGACAAAAGTAAACAACAAAATTACCAAATACCACCATGTCGAATACAAAGAAGTGTATAGCACTGTAAAGAAAAGTCCTTCCTGAAAGAAGCTTCAAAAACCTATTCACAAAAGTCAGCTAAGGAAAGAATATTGTGGGAGTGCGTTTCCACCATACCACGGAGCAGTAACACTTCTAGGTATGTGCAGGATCATGGTATACCAAACTATGGCCTTAAGTGCCAATGAAAAATCATAAAATCAAAGTGAGTCAACTTGACGTAAAAGGTTGAACATCTTATGAACCTTATGTGAAAAAGTTGTAAGAGTAGAATTTTTAGAAAATTGAATGTAGTTTCTAAACTACTAGCCCTTGTTTGAAATTTTTTTTGTCTAATTGTTCAAAATTTTAGATTTTAATGCAGTACTACAAAAATTTCAGAGAAATGATAAAGAGTACGTGTATGTCTGACCACCTTAATCACAATCAAATGATGATATATTTTTCCAAGATTCTAGATATAAGTAGTAGACTCATGCCCGAATGTGAGGCATATTTTTTTGTAATTTTTGGTCAAATAAATAATTAATTATAAATTTTTTGCTACAACTTTTTTAGAATAAAAAAACTCTCGTGTCTAACCAACTTAACTAATTCAAAATTTTACCAAATTCAAAACTTTTTTTTTCTTGTAGTAGCTGAAGCATAGAATGCGACACATATTTCAGATTTTGAAAAGGTTAAATGGTTTGAAAGTTATAATTATTTTTCAATCAGTATGCCAATTAAAACTTTAAAGATAACTCAATTGAAAAATAAGTAATAATTACTTACTGAACTCAAAATTTCACAGCAATTATATTGATGAAAAGATGATAATGTCTTTAAGAAACCCTTTTCATTTCATCAATTTCGGGTGAAAAAATAGTCATTAGCTATATGGTCAAAGTCTCGGTATCAAGAACTATCTCCTGAAACACGCCTAAAGGGATGACCACCCACATTTGGTAATTCCCAAGCAAATACCAAGCCTAATCGGATATCCGATAACATCATATATCCAATAATATCAAATATCCGAAAAAGCCTACCTATTTTGAAATTTCAATTGCCCCTTTTTTCCCAAATTCAAGTTTCATAATAAATGTATTTTTTAATAGTAATATTAATTGTGTTATATTAAGTTGTATTCTTTTTATGTTAATATTAATTCAAGATTCATATTAAATTATATTTTTGTTATGTTAATATTAATTTCATTTTAAATATTAATATTAAATAATAATAGAATAGAATTAATAATATAATATAAATTTTTATATTAGGATGTATTATATTATTTGATATACAAAATGATTTTGAAAAAATACCTGCACAGTTAATCTGAGGATAGACAGTTTCAGCCCAAATCCTCTTGAAAGTATCTAGCAAAGGATTTTTCTATAGACTCCTTGTAATTTCGGCGGTCTGACTATACTGAATAAGTAGATGTCAATGGACTTCCCCTCGATTGAATAGAATCAACTAATTTTTTAACTCTCAAAAATAAATTTCACACAGATGTAGAACCACCATACGCTCATAATCTGTTCTAGAAACTAACAGTGGTGTAAAAATTGATGTAAGAACATTTAAGGTACATTGTCCACAACAAGGTATATGAAACCTTTAAATATACACTAAAAAGTGGAGGTGAAGGCTCTAGATCTGAGAGAGAGAGAGAGAGAGAAGGGGAAGGGTAAGGGTAAGGGTAAGGGGAGAGAGGGAAATAAAGAAGAGAGTAGGAGAGAGAGAGAGAGAGAGAGAAGGGGAAGGGTAAGGGTAAGGGTAAGGGTAAGGGGAGAGAGGGAAATAAAGAAGAGAGTAGGAGAGAGAGAGAGAGAGAGAGAGAGAGAGAGAGAGAGAGAGAGAGAGAGAGAGAGAGAGAGAGAGAGAGAGGTGATGAGAGCCAATTACAACCTATTTAATGCCATATTTTAATCCATTTCATGCACTTTCCTACTTACTTCCCTATTCCATTTCCATCCCATTTCATTCCATTTTACTATTTTACATTGCATATGATTTAATATATATAAGTAGTATTTATTATAGTTTTGGGATTAAAATATGGAAAAAATCATTATAATTGCAACATGTTGATTTGTGGAACAGATCTTCCTATCACCTACTTTATGGGAACTTCCTGTCGCATTTGGGGTAGCAACTACTATATACGGCTGGTTAATTATTTCTTCTATTTCCACATCAAAAATGATTTCAAGGAGTATATTTGGCTTCTTTATTTTTATCAAACAGATTTTTAGTTAGCAATATCATGACTTCTTTCAAACCATGAGCATATCTATGTGCCATGTGGAGGAGAAATTGGCATGAATGACATTTCATTTTCCAGCTTCATTTTCATTGGGAAATAAATATTATGGCATGGGCGTGAGTTACTATCACCTCAATAACAAACTCATTTCTATCTATCAAAGGAGAAACTTGTGGACTAAGCTTTTCCTCATATTTATATATTTTTATAACGGTAAACAAATCCAGCCTATGATGTATGGTCTATATTTATGTAGGTTGTTTTATTTTAGTTTATTAGTCACCGGTCAGAACCCAACCATGCTAATTTATGCCCCATCAACTGGAGTTTGTTATTATCTTGAAGCTTTATATATCAGCTCGAGAAGATCATTTGTATGAAAAAAAACTTTGATCAATAATATACAAACTTTGCATTCATTTGATTGAAATTGTTTAAAGGAGAAATGTTTTGACTCCATCACTAGTAGGTTGAGGAGGAAGGGCCCACTACTCAGAATGCTGGTGATTTCTATAATTAAGTCTGGTGTTCTTTTTGATTTTATATTTCAGTGTAGTGTGCTTATGTTTCATTAGTATAAAGTTTTGTTTGAATTAATAATTGATTTGAGTATTGTTTCCTTATTAGTTTGTAATCCGATTTGTATTGAGTGATATGATTACTAGTGTTTCATCATATTTTTGATTCATACAATAGAAATAATTATACTATTATTTCTGCTAGAAAGATGTTTTCATTTCTGATGTTTTTATTGTCCAAATTGTTTCAGTAGGTTTCATTCGAGTTCCTATTGCAGGAAGTGACAGTTCCTGCCATAGTTCTATTTCAGTTTTACATAGATTTTCTTTCATGTGTTGTAGTTGCATTCATAATCCCTCATCTCACAACTATAACCCCTTGATGGCATATTGCTCGGACAACTTTCGTAAGCTTATGCTCTCAGATTGACACGATTAGACCAAGCTGAAACTCATTTAAAGTATTAATTATTTCTTAATTATTTTCCCCAGTGTTGGCCAATCAAAGGGGAAGGGGAGAGAGGAGAGAAAGAGAGGAGAGAGAGAGAGGAGAGAAAAATAGGAGAGAGAAGGGGAAGGGGAGAGAGGGAGGGAGGGAGGGAGAGAGAGAGAGAGAGAGAGAGAGAGAGAGAGAGAGAGAGAGAGAGAGAGAGAGAGAGAGAGAGAGAGAGAGGGGGGAAGGGGAGAGAGAGAGAGAGAGAGAAGAGAGAGAGAGAGAGAGAGAGAGAGAGAGAGAGAGAGAGAGAGAGAGAGAGAGAGAGAGAGAGAGAGAGAGAGAGAAACCAATGGATTAGTCTCACTCGATGCCAAAACTTATAGTGAGTGTCAATTGAAAGTTGCACCAATGGATTACTTCCAAACTGTTCATCCTGACACTGAATGGACTGCGCCATTAGCTCCGGTTGGGCGGGTAAATGCTAGGGACAACCCCTATTCAATCAGTGAGTCAGTAGAATGTTTCGGACCACGCCGGACCAAAGTGTCCCCAAGGTGAACTAAGCACGATCGATCAGCAAACTTTCGAGGCTCGTAATTAGATGCTACAAGACCGTGTTTCTTAGGTGTTCCTAGTGTATTTTTTGGGGTACAAGAAGAGTAGTGATATTTTGTCCAAAAGACCAATACTTGAATTTGAGATATGTTTTGATATGGCCCATACACCTGAATTTAGGTTATGAACAATGTACTTGAATATACATGAATATACTTAAGGCATAAATCATACACATGAGTACATACACACAAGCATATTTACATACTAACAATGAATAAATAAACACACAATTAACAAATTGGATCGAACATCAAGTTTCATATATATCAAAATGAACAATAATTTTGTACATATTTACATGTCAACATATCTAGATACAATATGGCATATGCCATCTCAAAATAAGAAGTTCAACTATAAATGTATCTAGGACATCCTACTCTACTGGTGGATCATCAAAATGCAGCCTCTTTGAAGTACTCTTCGGCTTTGATGGATCCTGCATTCAAACACAAAAGTGAAACCCCAAGTTAGATTAAAATTCAGAATCATAGTCAACAATGATAAATAAAATTTAAACTAAAATTGAACTCTCATATACCTTGCCTCTGTCTCCTCTCGCGGACAAGAGACCTAATATATGTCCTTGGTAGCATAGGAATAGTGCCACCAAAGTTGATTCCCACCTTTATATGTTTGTGAACATGAGATTGATCTATGAGTTATACTATTTAATGTTAAAAACTTGGTGGCAAATATATGTTTACAAATTAACTGAATTGACATTAAAACTTACCCGTGTTGAACTTTCTTCAGGGATTGTTGGCTGAGTCATCAACGATACAAACCCTTAGCATTCTGGCTCCCTCAAACTAGGAGTGACATACAAAAGTCAAGTAGATACTTCATATTGTCATAACTTGACCATATTATATATACTTGATAGTAAAATACACATAAATAACTTTAGAAATGTACATACCATGGGGCTATCACTCTGAATGGATATGCCTATGACAATAGGGTCTCACAACATCATCATATGCCACTCTCTATCAAATAAACTATGTAAATTAAAAATGAGTATGCACAATTGACAAGTATACATGTATGCATAAACAAACAAAATTACTTAATTACCTTTCCTTTATCAACAATTGACACCTGCACCCCCTCACATTGCACTCAGGTGGCAAGTGGTGACACCTGCATCAGTATGTAAAAGATGATCATAAAAATTAGAAAACAATGTACATATGCTATTATCATAATTTAAAAGGAAACCAATGAGTACATTAAAATATATGTACCGTGGAAGTGTCAAGACCAAATGACATGGCCGAAAGCATGGACCCCTCCACCTGTGCCATCTCCTCCTCTGTCATCAATTGAACATAAATGTAACACATAAAAAGACATAAGTGGGAAATTATTATAAGGAAAATCTACTAAAAATATGAACAATAAAATTTAAATACAATGTAAAAAGTGAACGATTTACCCTTACCATAACAGTGGGAGTCCATGGCTCTGTAGGCTCTTGATGCACATCTCCATGAGCTGCTTCAGTGCCTATAGTGTGCTATGTAGAATCATCCCCATCAAAGCCAAAATTATATGCATCACTATCAATTAGGGGACCATAGCATATATTCTTGCATATAATGCAAGTGTGGGGAACACAAACATGTGAGCTCATGGAGGATGTGGAAGTGCCAGAAGCATCAAGATGAGGAGGCAACAATGTTGTGCTCTGCATAACTAGCAAACCACTCAAGGTGTGAATGGCTTGAATAGTCTGTGAGCCGACCTCAACAATAATGTCTAGATGTTGCACTGTGGGAGGTGGTCAAATCTCAGGAGGGGGGACATATGTGCGGGATTTCACCCGTTGTGCCCATGGCCTATCTTGGGGAGTGCCTAAACCTACACCCTGGTTCGGTCTCATACTCCAATAATTCACCTTGTGACCGACCAAAAATTTAGCATATAATTTTTTAATAAAATATAATGGGACATCCAAATTGTTGTGAGGTGGTCTATCAAAAACCATCCACCAACGGTCCCAAAATTTATCACATATTGCACTATTTGTGCACCATTTAATTGACAACTTAGTTTTTTTAGGCTTTACTTTTTGACCGGTTTTAGGATCCACAAAAAGATTAGCTATGTCATATTTTGTTATATTTAGGTTCATGACTTAATCATAATCAAGTCCATCATCAAACTGGGCATGCATGAAATCGCACCAAAGAAGTGCAGCACTATGTTGTTGTGTAAGTTTCTCCATGTTTTCAATAATTGAGTTCAATGTCGTAATCATGGGGCGCAATGTGGGGATATTGGCATATGTGGTTTGAAAACCTCTAAGTTCATTTAGATTATCTCCTATTAGATCTTCTAAATGGAAAGGGTTTGTGACAAGTACGTCTTCTGGAGGTTGGGGATTGTTGGGAGGTGGTTCTAGATTGTTTGCGGGATCATTATGAGGGTTTTATGACTCCATGTCTGATAACAATGAAAAAACAAATAGATAATTAAATTGAATTTTAAAAAACAATACAAAAACTCATTGCTACCCTAATGTTTATATAAAAAACTATATATTACTATTTAAAAACAATTAAAACAATAAAAATTAGAAGCTTTCACTTACCTGGCAATTTAGAAAAAACCGGATAGGGGATTTGGAGTTGATATCTAATAACCCTACTTACATTCACGCTTTTACAATGAGAAAATGTTGAACGCGGCTAGGTACAAAGATTTATATCTACTGGTGAATATCAGATATCCGATTAAGCCTTTAGCTTTGGCTTTTGACTTGGCTAGGTGTACTGACACCCAAGCCTACTAAAAAGTTAACAAATCTATTTGTGCACTTTTGGACGAGTGAAAATAGGTTTTTTTCACATTGCCACTTTTTGGCATACCATGATCCTGCACATACCCTTCCCCATAATCCTTCGTGACATGAAGGATACCCAGCACAAATAGAATTAATCTAACAAAGTAAAACTAAGGAGTAATGGAATATGTGCTTCTTGTTACATCCACATTCAATTTCCAATATAACATGTCATGGACTTCCAAAACAAACCTTGTAAATCTACTTCCATTTCATACATATGGAAAATATCATGCAAAGATTCACATTTTATGTTAGTACATCAAGTTTCCATGGTGCATTCAACATACATAAAGGAACATAGAAAAAATCCTTCTCTTAACTATCAAAAACATGTCAAGTTCATAATATCCGCTAATATCTCTTTTAGTTCAAATGATATTTATAACTTAAATTCTTCATAGTACATGGAGAAAACCCAAGATATACACTTATAACAAATTTATTTCATTCAGGAAGCATAAACTATAACAGTGATTAACAGGTACATCACAATAGGTCTGACAAATTTACATGTTTAAGCTTTCCTTCATATATCTACTCATTAAGATTTTGACTTTCACCGCTTTTATTTTCTGTAGTATTGTAATAAGAAATAACCATATTCTGCTTCATTACCATCAAAACATGGATAAATCTAAATGCATCAGTCAAGTATGTTAAATAAGTACCATCAACCCTTTCTTAATCAACATGTTGAGATCTCAATTCTCTTCTCACTCAAATACATAGATATACCATGAGATTATTTTAAATAAAGGAACTCGCAATAATGGCATAGGAAACAACAAGATTTTACGACACTTTAATCAAATCAAGTTTGACCAACAAGTACATAGGTATTTAATTTCAATACGATTTTATCATAGCCTTTGTAAGATGTACTTAATTAACTTGATTCCACTCAACAAAGTGGTTAGCTCCCACTTATAAATCCATGTTTAAAGTTTGACCATATGAAGTTCTATACTGCTCTAATTTCAGCAATGAAATCTCCCCTAAAATGATTAAATATTCACCTAATAGATAAGATTTTGATTCCTCCTTTCAACATGAATAAATCATCGAATAACTTAAAATCCAAGTTTATCCTTTCCTAATAGAATTCACTTCTTATTGAAATAGCCACAAAAACTAAACCCAAGGAAAATCATTCAATAAAGTAAAATCATATTTCATATTTTATACAATCATTCCACTGCTACAGGAAGTTCATCAAGTTCTTGTCGCATTTTTTTTTTTTTAAATAGCTTTCTAAAATAGGTACCCCGAAATCCAAATCATTGATTGGTTTTAGATTATAACGAATGTCAAAACCTAAAGGATATTGCCCAGTTTTCTAAATAGCCTCTAGTTTTATTTATTTTAACAAATATTCAATAATAACATCTTTCGTTAGTAAGAAAATGGTTTAACAAGACATCCATGAAAATAACACAATGGTATAAGCCAACAATAACTATGATTCCAAAAGAAAAATGTGACACTTCTGCCATTTGAATATCCAATACTATAAAATGGCTTCTACTGGTTGTTTATGTTGGACATTGAAAGAATAGAGCCAACAGAGAAGAAAGACAAATAACATGCATATAGATGAAAAGATAAGTCAAGTGTCAGGAGAAGAACATATTGGGACTCTGAAAATAAGGAGACACCAAAATAGGGAAGATAAGAATCATGCATCTAATCACGGTAATAGAGACCATGCTATTTGGACTGCAACATGGAAATAAGAATAGTTAACAAAATGAATGCCCAAGATGAAACATGCAATGTACGATGCAATAGACATAAATTCAAGAAAAAAAACCACAATTTGGTAACCAGAGATCTTGTGATTGGGTTGTAAATAGACACAACAGTTTGAGGATTAAATGCCAAGGAAAGACCAGGATATGAAATGGCAACACCAGGCAAGGACAAAATGGTATCATCATTTGAAATGGCTAAAGTTGTACAAAAGAACATGCAAAGACATTCCTACTGGCCGAGATAAAGTAGAAAAACTCTAATAAAACATACATGCAAGGTATGGAATCACAAACAGCACACCTAAATTCTTTGGGAATACAAATGGTTCATATTGTTTCCCTCCAACCTTGTATTTTGTGTTCCCAAACTTGCATTGGCATTTGTATAGCTGAATCATTTAACAAAATGCCTCCGATAATATGCTCTCTCTTCTATGGCTATCAGTGTCGACCATAATTCCTAGATTTGTGTATATGAAGAGAACATTTTGAGAAGACCAACGAGCCAACGCAAAGTATCTCCAACCCTTTTTCATGAGGTGCACTCACATTTGCATGACTCAAATCTCCCAACATGTAACATAATCCCTCCACTATGCCAGGCATCCAAAACTACAAGGAAAATGGAGTGTTGAAAATCTCAGGAGAATATGGTCCTAATAACCATCGAAGATTACCATCCCTATGATCTGTAATGCAAGGTACTAATGCCCATAGCAGGGTGTGTTCTCTCTCTCCTCCATTGATCATTACATGCTTCAATTAGCACATTTTTAGAAAGGAGACTTTAGTTTATTTTTAAAATTTTTTTTCTTCTCAAACCTCCAAGATTCCCCCATTTTCCTTCTACATCTATCCTCTTTTAAATCAGACTATTGAGAGCATCTGGTAGAGTCAAAGATCCGAAAGTCATGACCACGACGCCCACCAATCCCTGAGAAAGCCATCACCTCCCTTAGACTCCTCATGATTACCAATTTTTTTAGGAAACAACTCCTCCATGATGAGGCAATCTAACAATCAAGTCACCAAGAGTGGTAAATTCTTAGTGAATTTGTTGTCACCGTTAATAGAAGAAGAGATGTAAATCTCCTATCACGGTCTCTTTTATCGGCAGTCCAGATTGTGCATCTCCTTTATTAAGAGTCTACAATTGCTAAGTAACTTAGATACAATGAAAGATGTTATCATCTTTACTACCACAAATAAAGGTTGAAGTAATAATGAGATGTTCAGTCTTCTCTCAATTTCCCTAGTTATCTCTTTGTGCATGCTCTACAATTTAATGATCCATTGGTAGTTAATCCTTAATTTTAGGAACTAACTTCACTTGCTAAAAACGGTTGTGACATGTACCAATTTTTGAGGTTTAAGAGTAGTTTAAATTATTAAATAACACCTAAATAGAAAAAAAAAGACAAAAATAGTCATAAGATTAACATAATAGGCGAATTGCATGGTTCACAATCACAAGTTGCATTCATGAGAAAGGGGGACAATATTTTATATTTGATGTTGGGGCATATACAGATTCAATTCCTACCATATATTCAAATTATTTCTCTCCAAATATGAAGATTCACTAGGGGGAGACAAAGAGTAATAGTCTGGTGACCATTGGACTTCACATAGTCAACACCCTTATCTCTTTGGAAATCAATTTAAGTTACACTAATGACCCAATGCCTAATGATCTGGTTACTATTGAGTGTTTGGTTTTGTTGATTCTCTTTAGTTTCTTCCAATTGTACCATTGGATATGAGTTACTTTGAAACTTGATGTCCATACTTACCAGTGTTTGGCTAATTGCTTTGTTTAATGAAAAACCCCAAATGTGCTAGCCTTTAGATCATTAGACTCTTAACAAACATAATGTTGGAAACTACAATTGAAGCAATTGTTGTATTGTCATTGATGTCAAACCTTAACTGGTAAGACTATTGCTACTTAGGAAAGTACTATATCTATTGTATTATTGTGAAGAAGGGAAAGAAAGGATGGTAACAATAGCACCTAAGGAAAGGTTGAGTTATCTTGATACTACAAAGTGTACTTGACTATGTTGTACAATGATGAGACAATGTACTATTTATCCTAGTAATATTAAAGACTAAACTGGTAGGCTTGACTGAGAAAAAATGGAGAAATCATGTTTAAGCCAAGTGATGTTAGTGTCGACCGAATTAGTATATGCCGAGAAAAATTCTAGTGTCGAACGAACATCAGTTAATTGCCGAGGAAGACAATATAAGCCGAGGAAACATTTTTTAGTAATGACCGAGCTTTCTACATGAAGATTGAGTAGTTGATCATAGTATTGACTGAGCATCAGTATTTTTATATTTGAAGAGAATTTAGATTTAGAGCCGACATTATTGAATTCTTGGATTATGTAAAATGTGTTGACTTTATTTATTGATTGTTTGAAAGCATTGAATGCAATGGAAAATGTTTTATTGTAAATTTTTAAGAGATTTGAGATGTTTTTAGAAAAGGAGTCAGAGAACATAAAGCAGGTAGATTCAATGAATCTGACCTAACCCTAAGATCTACGAAGGAGATTGAGTGACAAAAGATGAGTTAACCTAATTGAGGAAGTATTAAGGGAACCTAAGCATTAGGTATGTGTGTGCATAGGTGAAAAGAGGATGCTGGAAGATTAGTAGATTTTATTGACTGTATAAGCAGAAAAGGTTGAAGGAGAAGTGTGGTGGTTTCTTGAAGAAAAGTTCTGAGCAGGTCAGAAATGGAGATGGCAAAGTTTCAAAGTCAGTAAACCAGCATTAGTGTACGAAATTGGATTTGATATTTGCAAAGTGAGTTGTATGTTTTTCAGATCAATACTACTGCTACATTCTAACCATTGTAATAGTTAAAATCCTTTTAACAGAGGTTGACCTAACAGTCATATGTTTAAATCCTTTGAACAAGGTTGCATTCTAATGGAATGTATGTAAGTCCTATAACAAGGCTCACTTCTAACAGAGTGATTGAAATCCTTTAACCGGGTCACACCTAATAGTGTGTATTGTCACCTTTGATAGGGTTGGCTTTTAACCATGGTCACTTCAGAAGAGTGAAAATAATAGTAGCATGTGACAAAGTGGGTTTTTCCCAGATTGGGTTTCCACTATAAATCCTAGTGTCAATGCTTGTGTGAATGTTTTGGTTTAAACATTTCTATGTTTTACAAGTTAGATACAACTGGGTAGTGGACTGCCATGTTATATGTTTCTATTATACAATCAGTGATGACCAAGTTGTTGTTGGTTGTTAGATTTGATTTAAGGAAAAGTTTTTGAAGTTTATTTTATACATCTGGACATGAGAACAACTGATTCACCCCCCCTCTCTATTGTTCTAAATCATATTAACAATTGGTATTAGAGTTGTGTTGCTTATTATTGGTGTTTACAGAAATCAAGTTTAAAGGGGCTTGAAGCAAATGATTAGGATATATAAGAAGGAGGTACCAAAGCTAAATAAGGAAAACTTCCCTACATGGAAAAGCTTGATGAAGCTGCATTTGGCCAGTATTGGTGATTCTACAAAGTACTACATTGAGAATGACAATGTCTCACTTGTCACACCTTTGATTGCCGAGGAAATGAGAGCCAAGCAAGAACATAATCAGGCAATGCTAGAAATTGCATCTGCCCTAAGCTATCCAGAATTTTAGTACATTAAGGATTGCACAAGTACTAAGGAGATGTGGGACACTCTTGCAAAGATCTATGGTGGTGACATAAATGTACTGAAAGCTAAAGCCAAGAGTCTCAGAGTTAAGTTTGATGAAATGAGAATGCAAGAAGGTTCAAGAACATTACATAATATTGTGGTAGAATAAAAGAAGTTGTGAATGCTATTAGAGGAGAAAATGGAACTATTGATAATGAAACTATAATTAGAAAAGTACTAAGAACTCTATGTCCTATATATGCTATTAAGATCTCAGCTATTTAGGAATCTAGATATAACCTTGGAAATGTACTTACTTTGGAAAGTTTGGTTGGCAAGATGACTACTTTTAAACTCTCTAACTATGATAACTTCATTGTTGGTAGTATTGGTAATGTTGAATCTTCTTTCAAGTCACAATTAGTTCTAAACAAGCCAAAGAAAGAAAAAGAAAGATGCATCAGTGAAAGTGAAAGTGAAAGTGGCAGTGACACTTCTGATGAAGAACTTGAAGATCTAGAAGCTCTTATGGCTAGAAGACTAAGAAGGGAAAAAGGAAAATATAAAGGTAAACTCCCTATTATATGTTTTGCATGTAATAAATTTGGTCATATAGCTACTAGATGTCATAACAGGAATGATAAAGATGAAGAAAGAAATAGAAAACACAAAGACAAAAGAGATGACAGAAGCTACCAAAGATATAAAGACTAAAAAGGAAAAGGTAAGAAATCTTGTTACATTGCTGAAGAAGAAACTGACATTGATAGTGATGATTTTGAAATTGAGGTAGTCTATGTTGCAATGAAAGATGAGTTTGATGAGGATGAGAAAACTACATTGATCTCCTATGTGAACAAGAATGATAAATGGATTATTGACAGTGGTTGTTCACATCACATGACTGGTGACAAGAGTAAGTTTGATACCTTACATCATTATAGAGGAAAAAGTGTAAAATTTGGTAATGATGCACCGTGTTCGGTTAGAGGAAAAGGTTTGATTAAAATGACTAATAATATCTCTTGTGAAAATGCATATTGGGTTGAACGTCTAAATTATAATCTGCTAAGTGTTGCACAGCTTAACATCACTGGTTACCGAGTGGAATTTTATCACAAGAAAGCTAAAATATTTGATACTACTGGTGAACTGATCGGAAGAGGAGAACAAACTAGAGGTGATTTGTTCTATCTTGACCTATCTGAAGGAGCATGTATGATTGCACAACTTGATGATATTTGGTTATGGCATAAGAGGCTATGTCATGTTAACTTTGATAATCTAGTAGAAATAAGTAAGAAGAAGAAAGTAAGAGGTCTACCTAGATTGAAGAAACCTGAGAATGTGATGTGCAAGGAATGTCAGTTAGGAAAAATGACAAAGTCAAGTTTCAAGAGAAAATCCTTTACTTCTGAAAACATTTTAGATTTGGTTCATACTGACCTTTGTGGACCTATGGGTGTACAAAGCTACTGTGGTGCTAGATATTTCATTTTGTTTGTTGATGAATACCAGGATGATGCATGTAATGTTTCTAAAAGAAAAATCTGATGCTTTTCAATTCTTTAAGTGGTATTTGGCTAAGGTTGAGAAGGAGATAGGTAGGAACCTGAAATGTCTTAGATCTGACCAAGGTGGAGAATTTACATCAAATGAATTCAATCTATTTTGCAATGATAGAGGGATCAAAAGATAGATGTCTGCACCTAGAAAACCTCCACAGAATGGTATAGCAGAAAGAAGGAATAGATCTATCTTGGATTATGCAAGGACATTTTTGATTGAAAATAATGTGGCACAAAAATAATGGAAAGAAGCTATAAGTACAACTATCTACACTCTTAACTGAGTACAGATCAAGAAAGGTACAAATCTGACACCTTATAAATTATGGCATGGGTATGCACCGAGTGTTAAATACTTTAGAATCTTTGGAAGCAAGTTCCATATACTAAAAGATAATAGGAATGGAAAGTTTGATGCTAAAAGTGATGAAGGCATATTCCTAGGGTATTCCACAAAAATTAAAGCTTATAAGTGTTTGAACTCTAACACTAACAAAATTGTGGAAAGTGTGAATGTCAAAATTGATGAGTATGCAGAAAGAAATGAAGCTGACAGCAAAAGAGAATCAAAAGATTATAGATCTTTTATGTATATTGAAGAAGAAGAAGAAGAGACAAGTAACAGACTTGCACCTGATGCTGAGTCTTGGGTAAGCAATGCTAAGTGACAAGGAGATGCTGCCGAGCATCAGGAAAGTAGTGCCAAGAGAGAACAAGAACATGCCGAGCAATAGGATAATGCTGTTGAGTATCAGGAAGAGGTTGTCGAGCATTCAGAAGCTGAATCTGACAATCTTATTGAGGAACCTGATGAATTAGAGGAGAGTAGAGTTGAACCTATTTTGGAAAAATATATAAGAAGACATCACAAGCCTGAACAGATAATTGGAGACAAACATAATGGAGTTCTGACCAGAAGTAAGACAAAGGATCCAACATGTTTACTGTGTGAATTTGAGCCTAAGTCAACTAGAGAGGCATTAGAAAATGAAGACTGGATACAAGCAATGAATGAAGAGATAGACCAGATAGAGAAGAATGATACTTGGACTCTAGTGCCAAGACCTGAAAAAAAAAATGTTATAGGAACAAAGTGGGTGTTCCAGAATAAGTTGAATGAAAATGGTGAAATTACCAGAAGCAAAGCTAGGCTGGTATGCAAAGGTTACGCAGAAGAAGAAGGAATATATTATGGGGAGATATTTTCCCCTGTAGCTAGATTGGAAAGAGTAAGAACTCTGCTTGCATATGCTACTTATAAAGATTTCAAGGTATATCAAATGGATGTTAAGTTTGCATTTTTTAAATGGTATACTAGAAGAAGAAGTTTACATAGAATAGCTAGAAGTTTTTATTGATCCAAACAGAAGACACATGGTATGCAAACTGAACAAAGCACTATATAGATTAAAACAAGCTCCCAGAGCATGGTATGAGAGATTGCATAACTACTTGATACAGATTGGATTTTCAAGAACAAATGACACAAGCAATCTGTACATGAAAGATGAAGAAGGTAAAGGTATCTTGTTGGCAAAATTTTTTTGTGGATGATATTATTTTTGGTGGACAAGATGCTTTGTGTAAAATATTTTCAAATGAAATGCAAACTGAATTTGAAATGAGCATATTTGGTGAGATCAAATTCTTTGTTGGTTTACAAGTATATCATATGAAGAAAAGAATTTTCATTACACAGTCTAAGTATGTTAATGAGATACTCAAAACTTTTGGGATGGAAGATTCTAGACCAGTGAGTACTCCTATGGCTACTAGACAAAAGTTATCTAAGAATGATGATGCTATAGAAGTGAACTAGACTTTGTACAGATCAATGATTGGAAAATTGTAGTATGTTGTACATAGTAGACTAGATATTGCACTAGTTGTTGGGATTGTGACAAGATTCTCTGCCAATCTGATGCAAGAGCATCCTGGGTGTAAGAGCAATCTTGCATCACCCAAAAATATTTCTATTTTTATATTCAATAAGGGCTATCTTGTGCAGAGCTGCTATTTATGGAAACTTGCTATTTTTAGTAAGTTGGTCTTACGATCTTGAAATATTCTGATTTTACATGTGGAGGTTCATCTCAGTCATATCAGCCTACCAGCAAAGTTTCATGGCTAGATCAGGTCTATTTTTGAAGATATTGAAGATTTTTGGTATTGGCAGCAGGGTATAGAAACTTTGAACTCAGTTTTGAAGGCTTTAGAGGCCCCGAATGAGGTTGAAAATTTTGGGGACAAGCACTTTGCACTGGTCAGACCTGTAGAGCACTTCGTGGCATTTCTGAAATGGGGTTGTAATAGTCAATCGGGTCAACTGGTGATGACTTATGGTCTTCGAAAGTTGGGTCACCTGAAATGGCAGAAAATAATTTTTCTTCAAAATTTATGTTTGGGTTTCAAAACTCATTTTGAGCTAACTTTGATGTAATAAATTGTAAAATAAAATAATTCTAAGTTTGGTCAGCCCTAAGGGCTAAATTTCTAGAACCTTCTCAGGCGGTGGAAATTGCCTATATAAAGAAGGCCCGTAGTGTTGTCTGGGGCAGTTCTAGGTAGTAGATTTGGGCATTGATTTGAGGCTTTGTCCTACAGAATATTGTAAGGGAATGCCCATGTGGCTTTGCATAGTGTAATTCTAAAAGTTTGTAATTCCACATTTGTGGAGATAATAAGAAGCCAATTTTCTGTTCCTGCATATTGTCATTGTTGTTTCTCTATTTCTGTTATGTGTTTGTGGTATTAAGGGGAGCACCCTTCATCAAGTGGTATCAGAGCAGAAGTTCTTGAGTATGTAAATAGATCGCCAACTGTGAGGCAGTTTGCACCAGGATCGTGGTTAGGGTTTTAGCATGCATTGCAAAAATGCCTCCATGAAGAGAACGTGGCCGAAGAGCTGGTGCTATGACACCTGAGGTTAGAGAGCTGCAGAGACAAGTGCAAGCATTGCAAGAAGAGATTCACAGAGGAATGAATCTTAATGTCAGAGATGAAAGTGAGGATGAAGCCGAAGAAGAATATCAAGAAGGAGAAGCCGAAGTTCTGAACCAGGAGGAAGAAAGACTTTTTCAGGGCAATTTCCAAGATTGGGAAAAGACCTAAGATTGAGGTTCCTACATTTTTCTAGAAATCTTAACCCAGAGGAATTGATCAACTGGATCAATGAATGTGAGGAATATTTTGAGTATGAAGATGTTGAGGATCCTGATAGGGTCAAATTTGCAAAGGCTAGACTGAAAGGTCATGCGAAGATCTAGTGGCAAGAAATTCAATTGGAGTGAAATAGAAGAAGGAAAGATAAAATCACAAGATGGGATCGGATGGTGGATAAATTGAAGTGATAGTTCATTCCTGTTGATTATGAGCTTGACCTGCTGAAGAAAATGCAAAGTTTGAAGCAAGCAGGAAGATTTGTTTAGGAGTATACAGAAGAGTTCCATTGACTCCTCATCAAAATAGGCCATGCAAAAGCTAATAAGGAGAAAGTTTCCCGATACCTTAATGGGTTAAGGCCAAGCATTCAGGAGGAGTTGAATCTAGTTTGAATGAATAGTATTGAGGAGGCATACTAGTTTGCCCTAAAAGTAGAGGAAAAGCTAAATAAGAAGTTTGAGAGCAGACAAAATGGAAGAGGTCGTGGTGGAAGATCTAGTGGATGGTCATATGGTGGCCGAAATGAAGATCCGAAAAAGAAGGATGAGGCCAGTAGCAGCCAGAATTAGAGAGGAAATAATTCAAATCCTTTCCAGGATTAGAATAATAGAGATCAGAGAGGAAGAGGAAGAGGACAAGGATCTGGAAGAGGAGGCTTCCGTGGAACATGTTTTCACTGTGGAGAAGAAGGTCATAGGGCATTTGAATGTCCTCAACGCCAAGGCAGAATAGATAGGAGAAATGAAGGCTAGGCTAGAGCTGCACATGTAGATGAAGATGCTAGATCATCAAATTCTAAAGATGCTGAACGAGGAGAAACACTAATTAACAGAAGAGTCTTGCTGAGTGGTGAGAATGAACCTGAACAAAGGAGGAGCCTGTTTCACACTAGATGCAAGTGTGAGGGTAAATGCTATGATGGGATTATCGATAATGGAAGCACTGTCAATTTGGTGTCAGAAGAGATGGTGACAAAGTTGAAGCTCAAGAGATAGAAACACCCACATCCATATCGGATTGCCTAGGTGTAGGATGACCACAAGGTCATGGTCAGTGAAAAGTGCCTCGTAAAGTTCAAGATCGACAGGTACCAAGATGAGGTACTATGTGATATCATCCCTATGGATGCATGTCATATGTTGTTGGGTAGACCATGGTAGTTTGACAGATGTGCTGTACACGATGGTCGTGCGTATACCTATTCCCTGACAAAGGATGGAGTGCAACATAAGCTAAAGCCATTGAAGGAGACCGAAGAAAAGGTATGTGGTAATGCAAGAATAACATTTGTTGATGGAAGAAAATTCCTAGATGGTATGAGGCATGAGCATGTGTGTTTTTCTTTAATTCCAAAAGCTAGTAAAGAAGAAGTAGAGGATGTACCTATAGAGGTTGTAGATTTGTTGAACAAGTTTCAGGATATTGTATCTGATAATGTACCTAATGGATTACCACCTGTAAGGAAGATCTGTCATTAGATGGATTTGATTCCAGGAGCCAGTTTGCCAAACAAGGCAGCACACAAAATGACACCAGTAGAAAGTGAAGAGTTGAATAGACAAGTACATGAGTTGTTACAGAAGGGATTGATTCAGGAGAGCTTGAGTCTATGTGCTATACCAGCATTATTAGCACCAAAGAAGAATGGAGAATGGAGGATGTGTACAGATTCCAGAGCAATAAACAAGATCACAATCAAGTATAGGTTTTCATTGCCACGAATGGATGATATTATGGACTGTTTGAGTGGAGTTGTGTATTTCTCAAAGATAGATCTGAAGAGTGGATATCACCAGATTCAGATCAGAGAAAGAGATGAATGGAAGACTACCTTCAAGGAAAAGGAAGGACTGTATGAGTGGTTAGTCATGCCTTTTGGGCTAACCAATGCACCGAGCACTTTCATGCGGCTCATGAACAAGGTTCTGAAAGAATTTCTAGGTAAGTTTGTCATTGTTTACCTAGATGATATTTTAATTTTTAGTAAGACATTGGAGGAACATATGATGCATATTCCTATGGTGTTTGAGAAGTTGAGAGATAAGAAATTGTTGATTAATTTGAAGAAGTGCAATTTTGTGAAGAAAGAGTTAGTGTATTTGGGATTTGTAGTTTCAGTAGAAGGGCTAAAAATGGACCTAGAGAAGGTACAGGCTATCCTTGAATGGCCTACTCCAAGGAGTGCTACTGAGGTAAGATCTTTTCATGGTTTGGCTAGTTTCTACAGAAAGTTTATCAAAAATTTTAGCAGTATTTGTGGTCCCTTGACTGAGACAATGAGAGGGGATAGAAAAGAGTTTAAGTGGGCTAATGGGGCAGAAAGGAGTTTTCAATTGTTGAAACAAAAAGTTACAGAACAACCTATTTTAGCACTTCCAGATTTTAATAAGGTGTTTCAAGTAGATTGTGATGCTAGTGGTACTGCAATAGGAGCTGTTATGAGCCAAGAAGGTAAACCTGTTGCGTATTTTAGTGAGAAGTTAAATGATGCCAAGAGAAAATATTCTGTCTATGATCAGGAATTTTATGATATAGTTCAGGCATTAAAGAAGTGGAGACATTATTTGCTTCCTAAAGAGTTTGTTTTGTATACTGATCATCAAGCTTTGCAATATTTGAATAGTCAAGGAAAGTTGAATCAGAGGCATTTGAAATGGGTTGAATTTTTGCAGAGTTATACATTTGTTTTGAAACATAGGAGTGGAAATTCTAATAGGGTTGCAGATGCTCTTAGCAGAAGGCAACTATTGGTGATAGAGATACAGATTGAAGTGGTTGAGTTCAAGGAACTCAAGAATTTGTATCCAGATGATCTTGATTTTGGTGAAACTTGGAAAGCTTGTACAGAACTTGTTACTCTAGACAGGATGAAATGGCTGGATTTTATCATCCAAGATGATATGCTATTCAGAGGGAGTTAGTTGTGCATTCCACGAAGTTCTATGAGGGAGAATCTCATCAAGGAGAAACATAGTGGAGGATTGGCTGGACATTTTGGTCATGATAAAACCCTTGCTTTGGTTGGTGAGAATTATTATTGGCCACAATTGCAGAAAGATGTGAAGAAGTTTGTACAGAGTTGCAGAGTATGTCAGATGGCAAAAGGAGTGAAGCAGAATACAGGGTTGTATCAGCCATTACCTATACTAGAAAAGCCTTGGGAGGATATCAGTATGGACTTTGTTCTTGGTTTACCAAGGACACAGTGGGGACATGATTCAATTTTTGTACTAGTTGAAAAATTTTTGAAGATGGCACATTTCATTCCCTGCAAGAAGACTAATGATGTTGTTCATGTAGCAGAGTTGTTTTTCAGAGAAGCGGTGAGACTACATGGTTTGCCAAAGACCATAGTTTCAGATCGAGATACTAAGTTTGTTGGATATTTTTGGCAGACATTGTGGAAGAAGTTGAAGATAGATTTGAAGTTCAGTTCATCACATCATCCATAGACTGATGGATAGATAGAGGTGGTGAATAGGAGTTTGGGAAATTTGCTAAGATGTTTGGTTGGAGACAAGCCAATAGGATGGGATTTGATTTTACCACAGGCAGAATTTGCATACAATAATTCTGTCAACAGGAGCACTAGTAAATCACCATTCCAGATTGTATATGGAAGTAGTCCAAGAAATGCATCTGAATTGAGAAAGATAGATAAAAGAGAAATAAGTAGTGCTGAAGCTGAGGATTTTGCAGAACACTTGAAGAACATCCATGAGGACGTGAGGAAGCATATTACCAAGATGAATACGCAGTATAAGGCTAAGGTAGATGAGAAAAGGAGGTATAAGGAATTTCAGGTTGGAGATGAAGTCATGGTTCATTTGTGGAAGGAGCAGTTTCCAGTTGGTACATATAACAAGCTGAAAATGAAGAAGTTTGGACCATGTAAGATACTAAAGAAGCATGATTCAGGAAATGCATATGAGGTAGAATTGCCTACTGAGCTGAATATTTCACCAGTGTTTAACATTTCAGATTTGACAGAGTATCATGAAGGAGGTGTTGAAGATGAGGTTGCAGCAGCATAGTAGAGTATTCCAGCAACAAGTTTAGATATCAAGGAGATTGAAGACATACTGGACAGTCATGTTGGCAGAAGTACAAGGAACATGACATATGAAGAGCATTTGGTCAAATGGAAAGGATGACCTATTGAAGATTCATCATGGCTAACAAAGGAGGAGGTTAACTGTCTTGGTTTTCCTCTGCACACCTGAGTCGTGACAGGGTCACTTCTAGAATTACCCCGGGTGTCTGATGCAGGAGCATCCTGGGTGTAAGAGCAATCTTGCATCACCCAAAAATATTTCTATTTTTATATTCAATAAGGGCTATCTTGTGCAGAGCCGCTATTTATGAAAACTTGCTATGTCATGCCCCTGACAGTCTCAGGCTTTACTTTTCTATGTTATGTTATAGTTGGATTTCTGGTTTGATTAGCATCGTTTTATCTGGAACTATATTTCTGTTAGATTTCTATGAGTTTGAACTCTGACTTCGTTCATTTGAACCTGGTTTTTTGGAATAAATATGTTTATCTCTGTAATAGGTATTTTGGTTCTACCAGACACTTAGAGAATTATGTCTATTTCTGTAGCTTAATGAGATTTTCTGATGTCAGGATTGGTATAGACTGATTTTTGAATTAATGATACTGGATAGTTCAATAGAGATTTGAGTATTGGTTTGATTGTGAAAATAGTACAACTTAAATGGTTAGTCAATTGTCTGATAATTGGTTCATTGTTTTGGAATTCTTAATAATATGTTAAACATAATTAGAATTGGTTTTATTATTATGGATAAATGTATCTTGATGTTGCAGACAGTTTATAGAGATTGTTGTTACTTAATTGTAATCAAATTTTGAGTTCAAATATATATATATATATATATATATATATATATATATATATATATATATATATATATATATATATATATATATATATATATATATATATATATATATATATATATATATATATATATATATATATATATATATATATATATATATATATATATATATATATATATATATTTATGAGCAATTGTTTTAGAAATTATGTTGTTTATCTTTAGCTAAAACTAAAGAATTATCTAAGTTAGCATATCCTATTTTGTATGTTAGTAGGAGGTTAGTTTGATGAAGTGTTAGTAATTTGGCATTGTTAGTGTGCTGTTATCATTGATGCTTAAGTTAGTTTTCTTAACCTAAGATCGACTAATGATATCTAACATAGATGTATATTATTTATCCCTAAGTCTTCCTATTTATGATTTGGCTCGAAGACATGACTTATCGGCAGGGTTTAATTGCACTTGCCTCGCATAGTGGTGTTAGTGGGGTTTAAGCTATTTTTGGGTTATGGGATTGTACTTTGATGGACATTTGGCAGGGAATGTATTGTGTTTACTGCAAGAGATAAGTTTGTATTGAATGAACTCATCGATGTTATTCATTTTTGTGTTTGATGTCTACCATTAGCTCTGGTGAAGAGTTGCAGTTGAATTATGACTCCATTTTTCACCATGTTATTCTGCGACAGTTTGGGTAAACAGTTAGTTATGGACCCATGTTCCTATTATATCTTATATGATAAGTTGCTTGGAATGGAAAGAGGTTTTCACGGCAAGTTATACCCTTCTGTTCGTGGTCATTTGGGAAGTTTTGTGTTTCATACTGTCATCTCTATATTTGCATTGTGGGCTTTTCTTTTGCACGACACTTTGGCAATCAGTGGAAAGAGATCTTCGTGGTTGAGATTAGGGTTCGACTGTGAAGCTCACCAGGAAGGGGCTAGCTTTGGCATTTTGGTTTTTGGATATCTCCCCACACAAATACCAGGCAGGGGCATTCTCTCACCTTATCCTCTGTTTCCATTTTATTTTCTGCAAATGAGATATTAGATTGTTTAGTTACGCTGTTAGTGAGTTGATGAATGGAAAGTATTATGATTGTATACTCTGTGAGTTTCAGTCATGAACTAGTTTTTCTTCTTGGATGGATTAAGAAGTTTATTTAGTAATGGTGGTTATGATTAGTGGAGGAATTCGAAAGACATGTTCTTATATGCTATTTTTGAGCATATTGTGTTGATGGGTTTTCTTTGTTTCTGGGTATGAAGTTGACAGTGTTTTTCTTTATGTTTGTGCTGAACTATGGGAGTATAGTTGTTGCAGTTGGTATATGGTTATCCCCTAGTGTGTTTTGTGTCGATGTTTACTATTTCTGTGGTTAGTATTAAGGCGGTTAATCAGGAATGTGTTTCGGCTATAAAATGCAGTATGAAACCAGAATGAGTTTTGGTATAAAAGCTTCTTTTAAGATATTCTCGTACTGATTCCTGTTGTTAGGAACACTGTGGCAACAAAATGTTTACAATGTGTAAGAGTCAATGGTCATAAGGTGAAATTGGGTATATATTACCACTGTTATGAACCGAAGCTGGTATCATTGTTTGTTGTGTCAAATGGGTGTTTGTCACTGTCTGTTTTAGTCAATAGTGAAAATGTAGATAATCTGGTTATACCAAAACTTGACTGCGAGCTAGATGATTCTTCAGAATTAATTACCAATATGAATTATAGTTTGTATCGACATTAGGAAATGCCAGGAGTGTAAAGGAAAGTCAATTTTTATCTTTCTCAGTTAGTAAGGAAGACCACTTTGGTATTTTTGTTTAGATGTAGATGACGGTTCTTATTGTTCTGTTATTCTTTTATGTAATCGGTAGATTCACTAGTATATTAAGGTAGATGTGTTTTTGACAGGACTGAGATGACTAGTATGGTTTTGTTCAATGTGTAGTTATGGGCTTGAACTTTTGTGAATGATAAGTTATGTTATATAATCATATATGTTTATATATATCTGCTGGGATATATATATGTATACACAAGCCCTGATGTATACATGTACATACGCCAAAATGTATATAATAGATGCTATGTTTATCATTCTGAACTATTAATTACAAGTTTATATAATTATATATATATATATATATATATATATATATATATATATATATATATATATATATATATACCTACTGGGATATGTATATGTATACACAAGCCGTGGTGTATACATGTACATACGCCAACATGTATATAAAAGTATGAACTTGTAATTAACAAAGTAGGATATATGGAAAATTAGTTTATAATAAATCGGTTATGGCAAGCTTGTATGTTTGTTAAAAGTGATGGGTGTTGTGTTGATTTAGTTGATATATGATTATTTTAGTTCTTTTCTATTCAATGGAATCATGATTTCAATATGGACATTTTATTGTACAGTTTCAGATATAATGCTTAGTTAATGTGGAGATTATTATTTGATTGGATTTGTGATGGATAAAGTATTGTGATCTTTTCTTCTTTTGAGAAACATCATGTTTAAGAATGTATGTTAAGGAGAAAGGAAACATGGATCTAAATGGATTTCTGATTGCTGTTTCAATTTTATAAATTGATGCAATAGTAATGGAGTGTTAGTGAAATGGTGTAATGTAGTTCATTTCATTTCAATCATTAATTTCTAGATCAAGTGTTTTGAGATAATGCAAGTATGATCCTTAGATTGGGGGCTGACACTAGTCTAGTACCTTGTGGTGATAGAATTTCTGTCAGTTGTGACTGACACTAGTCTATATCCTTATGGGAAAGAATTTCTGTCAGTTGTTTAATTAAGTGAAAATTATAAATTCAAGGGATATGGGTTTCAATTAACAAGATAAAACATTATGGTTTCATCAGACATAATGGATTACTACGAGGTTTCCTTACGGATACATAGCGTAGGTCCTTATGTGGACACCCATGAACTATTGGATCATTACTTTGTCATTTTCTTTGCGAGTTTATTTCTGTTTAAAAGAGATACAATGCTTGATGATTTTGGTGTAAAAAGAATGGAATTATGTTATTAGATTTCAATAACATCTGAATTAATCTGCATAATTGTTATATTATACTGACTTTTATGGTTGCAAAATTTTGGAGATGTTTCATTAACTTTATCATTGTGACTTAGCCTTGTTTGCAATTGCGCTTGTGTTTACTTTTGATTTTCAAGTTTTAGATGGATAAATCAATGAGTATGGGACAGTGGATAGCAGTTGCTAAGATTTATGGGAAGTAGATCATTTCTTGGTTTTTAGTTATCAGAACTATTCGTAGAATGTAAAGGATTGGTTAAGAAGGAAATTTTTTTTTTGAAACTAAGTCTTTGAATAAAGAGTATTCTTATTACTCTGATGTAATTCAATTGAAAACTATAAAGCTCTTAGAAGCAGTTACTATGATTATATGTTTCAGTTTGTACTTTAAAAAAAAAATTTACTATGGTTCTATGTGGTTTTGTTTATGGTTGTATCTTCTTTGGTTTCATCTTTTAGTTTTAAGTTTAGATGGGGTGTTACATTTGGTATCAGAGCTGAGTTTAAACACTCAGGGCTTGAAGGTTTAAAAGGAAAGGGGTTTTATCATTATGCTTCCGTTAGTGATTTTTATTGATCTTTTCTATAGGATTTCAAGCATGCCTCCTGTTACACAAGGAGCACAAAGACATGGTGACCCAGTTGATGCTGATTTAGGTAGAGGTAGGGGTGGACGACATAGTCATGGTCATGGCTGAGGAAGAGGACAAGGTCGCCAAGGAATACTTGGTGATGAACAAGTTGATCCTTTAATAGGAATGGATTAGGAAGATCGAGAGGTACCTCAGGTTGAAGTTCTCCAACAGATCCTTGATAGGTTGGATAACATTGAAGCAAGGAACAATGTTCTAGTTGGTGTAGCAAATGCTCATGTTATACGAGTCCCTGTAGCAGAAGATCCTGTTATCAAGACTCAATTAAAAGACCTTTCTAAGCTCAAAGGACCATATTTCAATGGAACAGAGGGTGGTGCTGAAGCTGAAGCATGGCTCTTGAACATCGAAAGATGTTTTATTCTCCATGATTATCATGGTAATGTGAAGGTTCGTTGGACCGTAATGCAGCTAAGATCCTTTGCTTCCATATGGTGGAATATGGAACTAGAGCAACTTGGAATTCTTATCTCTCAAGTTACATGGGAGCTTTTCATAGAAAGATTCCGCGAGAGATTCATGTCAGATTATTGGCAGCAAACTAGATCCGAAGAATTCTTTAGTATTTCTCAAGGCAACTCAACGGTGGAAATGTATGAGAGGAGGTTTTTCCAACTGAAGAAATATTCTGGTTGGTTAGAGAATGATAAGCCTTTGGCACAACACTTCATTAGGGGTTTGAACCCTAAAATTGGAGAGGAAGTGAGAACTTTCAAACCTAAGACAGTGAAAGAAGCTGTTGATCAAGCCAAGCTCATAGAATTGAAGTCGGGATTTTCAGCCAAATGATCAGTGAATCCACCAGCTCAAAGTAGTGGGAAGAATCAGAAACCTTATCAAGACAATTTCAAGGTAGTTTCCAGTGGATCGAGTGGTAAATTTCAGAAGAGGAAGTTTGAAAAGTTTTCCAAATCAAACAAGAGTTTCAAAGTTCCTGAGCAACCTAAGTCCTTTAAACCAACTTAGAGTGTACAACAGAGTTATGCATCACCTCCAGCGAACTCATCACAAGATAAAAGTACCAAGAGAGGAGCAGAATGTTGGCAATGTGGGCAATTGGGGCATTTGCAATGGAATTGTCCCCTTCGAGGCAATAGTCAGGTCAGGTCTAAAGCCACAGGTTCTGAGGTTACTATTGGTGATTCTGGAAGGAATCATCACATCATTGCTACTATGGATCAGAAACAAGCAAATCATCAGAACACTATGATTGAAGCTAGAGGTAATTACCAAGGTAAGAAGATCTCTATTTTATTTGACTCTGGTGCCACTGGCTCTTTTATTTCTTCCAATTTGGTTTAGCAATGTGGAATTCCTGTGAGTAAAGCTGAATTGGCATGGCAAGTCGAGTTAGCATCAGGGACTAAGGTTGAATCGGGGTTTATAGCTGAAAGTTGTAAGGTCCAATTTAAGGCTTTTACTACTACAGTTAACCTTAGGGTTATTCCTTTAGGTTCTTATGACATTATTCTGGGTATGGATTGGTTAGATCAACACCAAGCTATCATCGATTGTAGAGAGAAGACCATTAGATGTATCGATGATAATAGAACCATCAAGATTATTACAGGTGTTAAGAGGCCTATGTCAGTCAGAACTATTTCTTCTAAGCAACTTCAGAGATGTTTACAAAAGGGATGCAAATTGTTTGCTATTTCTATCAATGATTTTGAAGAACCAGTTGCTTGGAACACCAGCTTAGATCATCCAATTTTGAAAGAATTCTCAGATGTATTTATTACAGAGATTCTGAGAATCCCACCTAAAAGAGAAATTGATTTTAGGATTGATCTTTTGTCAGGAACCGAACCGATTTCCAAGACTCCTTACCGCACGACCGCTCAAGAATTAGTGGAACTCAAGGTTCAACTTGAGGAACTTCTTGAAAAGGGGCTTATTAGACCTAGTCTTTCACCTTGGGGAGCACCAATTATCTTCGTCAAGAAGAAGGATGGATCTTTGAGGCTTTGTATCGACTATAGACAACTGAACAAAGCTACCATCAAAAATAGATATCCTTTGCCTCGCATCGATGATTTGTTTGATCAAGTGAAGGGTGCCAAGGTGTTTTCCAAGATTGATCTCAAATCTGGATACCATCAGTTAAGGATTCAAGAAGCTGACATTCATAAAATAGCTTTTCGCACTAGGTATGGGCATTATGAATTCATGGTAGTGCCATTTGGGTTGACTAACGCACCATCAGTATTCATGAGTTTGATGCAGGGAGTATTCAGGACTTTCTTAGATAAGTCTGTGGTAGTGTTCCTTGATGACATTTTGGTATATTCTAACTCCTTGGAGGAGCATGAGCAGCATTTGAGGCAAGTCTTTGAATGTCTCCACAGGAACAAGCTATATGCCAATCCTGAAAAATGTGAATTTTTCAAAACTGAAATAAGTTATTTGGGTCACATCATTACAGGAGATGGAATAGCTGTTGATTCTGCTAAGATCAGGGCAATTGTAGAGTGGCCAACTCCAACCAATGTGTCTGAAGTACAAATTTTTATGGGTCTGGCTAGCTACTACAGAAGATTTGTATCTAATTTTTCAAAGATAGCCCATTCCATTACTTGAGAAAGGGTAAGAAATTCATCTGGTCAGATAAATGTGAAGAAGCATTCCAACATCTTAAGGAACATTTGACTAGTGCACCAATTTTAGCGATACCTGATCCTTCTAAGGAATTTGTTGTGTGCACCGATGGCTCATTGGATGGTTTAGGGGCTATCTTGATGCAAGACGACAGGGTCATTGCTTATGAATCCAGGAAACTAAAGGATCATGATATTAATTACCCTACTCATGATTTGGAACTCACAGCAGTGATTCATGCTTTGACCAAATGGTGGCATTTTCTTCTTGGTCAACATTTTGAGCTTCATACCGATCACAGAAGTCTACAATATTTGTTCACACAGCCCAATCTTAATGCACGTCAGCATAGATGGATGGAGTTTTTGTGTGAGTATGACTTTGAAATGAAGTATATTCAGGGTAAAGAAAACAAAGTAGCAGATGCTCTTAGCAGAAGGCATCATGAACTCTCTTCTTTGACCCTCACAATTGACTTGAAAGAGAGAATACTTCTGAATTTGGCTACTAATCCTTGGTACTTAGATGTCAAAGCAGTGATTGATAGTGGCAGTGTATTAGAAGGTAGATTTGAGGGTTACTCTATCGGCACTAAAGGACTGATGACTTACCGAGGTAGCATTTATGTGCCAGAAGTCAGGAATCTTCAGAACCTAGTTATGACTGAAGCACATAAGGCACCTTATTCAGCACATCTTGGTGTGAAGAAGATGCATGCTGATCTTAAGCAGCATCACTATTGGCCAGGTATGAAGAGGGATATTGCTGATTTTGTGGCTAGATTCTTGGAGTGTCAGAGAGTAAAAGCTGAACATCAACATCCAGCTGGTTTACTTCAATCTCACAGTGTGCCTAAATGGAAATGGGATACCATATCCATAGATTTCATAGTAGGGTTACCATTTTCAGCTAGGCGACATGATGCCATTATGGTTGTTGTTGACCGGTTAACCAAAGTTGCCCACTTTATTCCCATAAGATCCACTTATAATGCTGCATCTGTGGCATAGATTTTTATGGAACAGGTTGTTAAGCTGCATGGGATTCCTAAGAAGATCATATCTGATAGGGATTCAATTTTTACTTCATCTCTATGGAGATCTTTGCAGCGTGAATTAGGTACTCAGCTAAACTTTAGCTCAGTATATCATCCCCAAACTGATGAACAGACTGAGCGTGTCAATCAGATTTTGGAAGATATGCTTAGAATGTATGTGATGGATAGGCAAAATAGATGGGAAGTGTACATACACCTGGTTGAATTTTCTTACAACAATGGTTACCATAGTTCTATAGGTATGGCTCCTTTCCAGGCTTTGTATGGAAGACCGTGTAGAACACCTTTAAGCTAGGACAATCTTGAGGACAGAATTCTTTTAGGTCCCGAGATGCTTCAGGATTTAGAACAGTAGGTTAAGCGCATCAGAGAAGACCTATCTATAGCTCAGGACAGGCAGAAAAAGTATGCAGACCTACATAGGATTGAACATCAATTTGAAGTTGGGAATAAGGTATTTCTTCGGGTTGGGCCCTGAAAAAGTCCTATTAAGTATGGTAAAGGGTCAAAATTGTCTCCAAGATTTGTGGGACCATTTGAGATCCTAGAACGAGTGGGTCCAGTTTCCTACAGACTTGCTTTGCCTCCCAGTCTTTCACGAATTCATGATGTATTTCATATTTTTGTCTTAAGGAAATATATACCTGACATTACACACGTGCTAAATTGGAAAAATTTATAGGTGGTAGATGGTCAACTGATGCTAGAACCAGTACAGATCATCCAGCAAAGAGAGCTAAATCTCAGAGGACGCAAGGTGGAGCAGGTAAAGGTGTTATGGGATCTTGATGATGTAGCTTCTGCAACTTGGGAAGATACAGGGGCTATGAGAGCTGCACATCCTCATTCGTTTACAGGCTTCCAGGAGTAAGCCTAGTCTACTGGGGAAGGGTGTCATGCCCCTGAAAGTCTTAGGCTTTACTTTTCTATGTTATGTTATAGTTGGATTTCTGGTTTGATTAGCATCATTTTATCTGGAACTATATTTCTGTTAGATTTCTATGAGTTTGAACTCCGACTTCGTTCATTTGAACCTGGTTGTTTGGAATAAATATGTTTATCTTTGTAATAGGTATTTGGGTTTTGCCAGACACTCAGAGAATTATGTCTATTTCTGTAGCTTAATGAGATTTTCTAATGTCAGGATTGGTATAGACTGATTTTTGAATTAATGATACTGGATAGTTCAGTAGAGATTTGAGTATTGGTTTGATTGTGAAAATAGTACAACTTAAATGGTTAGTCAATTGTCTGATAATTGGTTCATTGTTTTGGAATTCTTAATAATATGTTAAACATAATTAGAATTGGTTTTATTATTATGGATAAATGTATCTTGATGTTGCAGACAGTTTATAGAGATTGTTGTTACTTAATTGTGATCAAATTTTGAGTTCAAATAAATAAATAAATAAATAAATAAATAAATAAATAAATATATATATATATATATATATATATATATATATATATATATATATATATATATATATATATATATATATATATATATATATATATATATATATATATATATATATATATATATATATATATATATATATATATATATATCTATGTATGTATGTATGTATGTATGTATGTATGTATGTATGTATGTATGTTTATACATATATTTATGAGCAATTGTTTTAGAAGTTATGTTGTTTATCTTTAGCTAAAACTAAAGAATTATCTAAGTTAGCATATCCTATTTTGTATGTTAGTAGGAGGTTAGTTTGATGAAGTGTTAGTAATTTGGCATTGTTAGTGTGCTGTTATCATTGATGCTTAAGTTAGTTATCTTAACCTAAGATCGACGAATGATATCTAACATAGATGTATATTATTTATCCCTAAGTCTTCCTATTTATGATCTAGCTCGAAGACATGACTTATCGGCAGGGTTTAATTGCACTTGCATCGCATAGTGGTGTTAGTGGGGTTTAAGCTATTTTTGGGTTATGGGATTGTACTTTGATGGACATTTGGTAGGGAATGTATTGTGTTTACTGCAAGAGATAAGTTTGTATTGAATGAACTCATCGATGTTATTCATTTTTGTGTTTGATGTCCGCCATTAGCTCTAGTGAAGAGTTGTAGTTGAATTATGACTCCATTTTTCACCATGTTATTTTGCGACAGTTTGGGTAAACAGTTAGTTATGGACCCGTGTTCCTGTTATATCTTATATGATAAGTTGCTTGGAATGGAAAGAGGTTTTCATGGCAAGTTATACCCTTCTATTCATGGTCATTTGGGAAGTTTTGTGTTTCATACTGTCATCTCTGTATTTGCGTTGTGGGCTTTTCTTTTGCACAACATTTGGCAATCAGTGGAAAGAGATCTTCGTGGTTGAGATTAGGGTTCGACTGTGAAGCTCACCAGGCAGGGGATAGCTTTGGCATTTTGGTTTTTGGATATCTCCCCACACAAATACCAGGCAGGGGCATTCTCTCACCTTATCCTCTGTTTCCATTTTATTTTCTGCAAATGAGATATTAGATTGTTTAGTTACGCTGTTAGTGAGTTGATGAATGGAAGGTATTATGATTGTATACTCTGTGAGTTTCGGTCATGAACCGATTTTTCTTCTTGGATGGATTAAGAAGTTTATTTAGTAATGGTGGTTATGATTAGTGGAGGAATTTGAAATACATGTTCTTATATGCTATTTTCGAGCATATTATGTTGATGGGTTTTCTTTGTTTCTGGGTATGAAGTTGACAGTGTTTTTCTTTATGTTTGTGCAGAACTATGGGAGTATAGTTGTTGCAGTTGGTATATGGTTATCCCCTAGTGTGTTTTGTGTCAATGTTTACTATTTCTTTGGTTAGTATTAAGGGGGTTAATGGGGAATGTGTTTCGGCTATAAAAATGCAGTATGAAACCATAATGAGTTTCGGTATAAAAGCTTCTTTTAAGATATTCTTGTATTGATTCCTATTGTTAGGAACACTGTGGCAACAAAATGTTTACAATGTGTAAGAGTCAATGGTCATAAGGTGAAATCGGGTATATATTACCACTGTTATGAACCGAATCTAGTATCATTGTTTGTTGTGTCAAATGGGTGTTTGTCACTGTCTGTTTCAGTCAATAGTGAAAATGTAGATAATCTGGTTATACCAAAACTTGACTGCGAGCTAGATGATTCTTCAAAATTAATTACCAATATGAATTATAGTTTGTATCGACATTAGGAAATGCCAGGAGTGTAAAGGAAAGTCAATTTTTATCTTTCTCAGTTAGTAAGGAAGACCACTTTGCTATTTTTGTTTAGATGTAGATGACGGTTCTTATTATTCTGTTATTCTTTTATGTAATTGGCAGATTCAGTAGTATATTAAGGTAGATGTGTTTTTGACAGGACTGAGATGACTAGTATGGTTTTGTTCAATGTGTAGTTATGGGCTTGAACTTTTGTGAATGATAAGTTACGTTATATAATCATATATGTTTATATATATCTGCTGGGATATATATATGTATACACAAGCCCTGATGTATACATGTACATACGCCAACATGTATATAATAGATGCTATGTTTATCATTCTGAACTATTAATTACAAGTTTATATAATTATATATATATATATATATATATATATATATATATATATATATATATATATATATATATATATATATATATATATATATATATATATATATATATATATATATATATATATATATATATATATATATATATATATATATATATATATATATATACATACCTGTTGGGATATGTATATGTATACACAAGCCGTGGTGTATACATGTACATACGCCAACATGTATATAAAAGTATGAACTTGTAATTAACAGAGTAGGATGTATGGCAAATTAGTTTATAATAAATCGGTTATGGCAAGCTTGTATGTTTGTTAAAAGTGATGGGTGTTGTGTTGATTCAGTTAATATATGATTATTTTAGTTCTTTTCTATTCAATGGAATCGTGATTTCAATATGGACATTTTATTGTACAGTTTCAGATATAATGCTTAGTTAATGTGGAGATTATTATTTGATTGGATTTGTGATGGATAAAGTATTGTGATCTTTTCTTCTTTTGAGAAACATCATGTTTAAGAATGTATGTTAAGGAGAAAGGAAACATGGATCTAAATGGATTTCTGATTGTTGTTTCAATTTTATAAATTGATGCAATAGTAATGGAGTGTTAGTGAAATGGTGTAATGTAGTTCATTTCATTTCAATCATTAATTGCTAGATCAAGTGTTTTGAGATAATGCAAGTATGATCCTTAGATTGGGGGCTGACACTAGTCTAGTACCTTGTGGTGATAGAATTTCTGTCAGTTGTGACTGACACTAGTCTATATCCTTATGGGAAAGAATTTCTGTCAGTTGTTTAATTAAGGGAAAATTATAAATTCAAGGGATATGGGTTTCAATTAACAAGATAAAACATTATGGTTTCATCAGACATAATGGATTACTACGAGGTTTCCTTACGGATACATAGCGTAGGTCCTTATGTTGACACCCATGAACTATTGGATCATTACTTTGTCATTTTCTTTGTGATTTTATTTCTGTTTAAAAGAGATACAGTGCTTGATGATTTTGGTGTAAAAAGAATGGAATTATGTTATTAAATTTCAATAACATCTAAATTAATCTGCATAATTGTTATATTATACTGACTTTTATGGTTGCAAAATTTTGGAGATGTTTCATTAACTTTATCATTGTGACTGAGCCCTGTTTGCAATTGCGCTTGTGTTTACTTTTGATTTTCAGGTTTTAGATGGATAAATCAATGAGTATGGGACAGTGGATAGCAGTTGTTAAGATTTATGGGAAGCAGATCATTTCTTGGTTATTAGTTATCAGAACTATTCGTAGAATGTAAAGGATTGGTTAAGAAGGAAATTTTGTTTTTGAAACTAAGTCTTTGAATAAAGAGTATTCTTATTACTCTGATGTAATTCAGTTGAAAACTATAAAGCTCTTAGAAGCAGTTACTATGATTATATGTTTCAGTTTGTACTTTTAAAAAAAAATTTACTATGGTTCTATGTGGTTTTGTTTATGGTTGTATCTTCTTTGGTTTCATCTTTTAGTTTTAAGTTTAGATGGGGTGTTACATGCTATTTTTAGTAAGTTGATCTTACGATCTCAGAATGTTCTGATTTTACATGTGGAGGTTCATCTTAGTCATATCAGCCTGCCAGCAAAGTTTCATGGCTAGATCAGGTTTAGTTTTGAAGATATTGAAGATTTTCGGTATTGGCAGCAGGGTACAGAAACTTTGAACTCAGTTTTGAAGGCTTTAGAGGCCTCGAATGAGGTTGAAAATTTGGGTGACGGGCACTTTGAGCCGGTCAAGCCTGTAGAGCACTTTGTGGCATTTCTGAAATGGGGTTATAATAGTCAATCGGGTGAACTGGTGATGACTTATGGTCTCCGAAAGTTGGGTCACCTAAAATGGCAGAAAATAATTTTTCTTCAAAATTTTTGTTTGGGTTTCAAAACTCATTTTGAGCCGACTTTGATGTAATAAATTGTAAAATAAAATAATTCTAAGTTTGGTCGGCCCTAAGGGCTAAATTTCTAGAACCTTCTCGGGCGGTGGAAATTGCCTATATAAAGAAGGCCCGTAGTGTTGTCTAGGGCAGTTCTGGGTAGTAGATCTGGGCATTGATTCGAGGCTTTGTCCTACAGAATATTGTAAGGGAATGCCCATGTGGCTTTGCATATTGTAATTCTGAAGGTTTGTAATTCCACATTTGTGGAGATAATAAGAAGCCAATTTTTTGTTCCTGCATATTGTCGTTGTTGTTTCTCTATTTCTGTTATGTGTTTGTGGTATTAAGGGGAGCACCCTTCATCACAATCCTAAGGAAACACACATGATGGTTGTGAAAAGAATAATGATATACTTGAAAGGGACTGCTGAGTATGGGCTATATTACTACAAGAAGGATGAAATATTTGAACTAAGAGTATATACAGATGTTGATTGGGCAGGAAATGTAGATGACAAAAAGAGTACTAGTGGTGGAGCTTTCTTTCTTGGACAGAGATTAGTCTCCTGGACGAGCAAGAAACAAAATTACATTTCCCAATCTACTGAGCTGAAGCTGAGTATGTTGCTACTGCAGTAAACTATTCAAATTTGGTGTGGATAAAGAAATTTTTGGTAGGCATGAAAGAAGAAATCACTGAACCTATTGTTACTTTCTGTGACAACACAAGTGCTATCAACATTTCTAAGAATCTAGTGATGCATACTAAGACCAAGCACATAGCAATCAAGTATCACTACTTGAGAGAATTGGTACAAGATAAAGAAGTTTGTATGGAATATGTGAATACAAAGGAACAATTAGTAGACATATTCACTAAAGCTTTACCTAAAGAAGCACATGAGTATTTGAGAAGTCAATTAGGGGTCCTTCCCCTAACTGAGGCTGCCTAGTTAAGATAGGAGCATTGCATCAAATATGCTACAACAGAATATTTGACAGATTGATGCAGAAGATTGTCACACTTTAGGACTAGCCTAGAGTTGTGAAGAAGACCAAAGACAAAGAATTAGTCATAAGCAAGATGATAGAGGGAGAAACACTAAACTGCACAGATAATATCTACATCTGATGGATGTATGTTTTAGTTATTCTTTTGGCATTTTTGTCTAAAAGGGAGCTGAACTGAGATGATATAATAACACATGACACTGAAAAGAAAATTAATCTGAGGAAGATGATGGACTAAGATGAAGGATCAGGATAGAGGGAGATTTGGATATTTCTAACGGTCATAGAAGAGAGGCTTATAGATTCTAAATCAAAACAAAGCTAAGGATATTACAAATTTTTTTGACATATAATTTTTTGGATTGGTTTGTAATCCATGTGTTATTCAAGTGATATCATATGGTGTTTCCATCAATGCCAAAGAGGGAGATTGTTGGAAACTGTAATTGAAGCAATTTTTGTATTGTCATTGATGTCAAACCTTAACTGGCAAGACTGTTGCTACTTAGGAAAGTACTTTATCTATTGTATTGTTGTGAAGAGGGGAAAGAAAGGATGGTAACAATAGCACCTAAGGAAAGGTTGAGTTATCTTGATACTATAAAGTGTACTTGACTATGTTGTACAATGATGAGACAATGTATTGTTTATCCGAGTAAGATTGAAGACTAAACTGGTAGGCTTGACCAAGCAAAAATGGAGAAATCATGTCTAAGCCAAGTGATGTTAGTGTCGAATGAGTTAGTATATGCTGAGAAAAATTTTAGTGTCAACCAAACATCAGTTAATTGCCGAGGAAGACAGTGTAAGCCGAGGAAACATTTTTTAGTAATGACTGAGCTTTCTACATGAAGATCGAGTTGTTGATCACAGTATTGACCGAGCATCAGTATTTTTATATTTGAAGAGAATTCAGATTTGGAGCTGACATTGTTGAATTCTTGGATTATGTAAAACGTGTTGACTTTATTTATTGATTTTTTGAAAGCATTGAATGTACTGGAAAATATTTTATTTTAAATCTTTAAGAGATTTGAGATGCTTTGAGAAAAGGAGCCGGAGAACATAAAGTGGGTAAATTCAATGAATCTGACCTAACCCTAAGATCTACGAACGAGATTGAGTGGTAAAAGATGAGTTAACCTAATTGAGCAAGTATTAAAAGAACCTAAGCATTAGGTATGTGTGTGCATAGGTGAAAAGAGGATGTTGGAAGATCAGTAGATTTTATTGACTGTATAAGCAGAAAAGGCTGAAGGAGAAGTGTGGTGGTTTCTTGAAGAAAAGTTCCAAGCAGATCAGAGATGGAGATGGAAAAGTTTCAAAGTCAGTAAACCAACATTAGTGTACGGAATTAGATCTGATATTTGCAAAGTGAGTTGTATGTTTTTCAGATCAATACTACTGCTACATTCTAACCATTGTAACAGTGAAAATCCTTTTAACAGAGGTTGACATAAAAGTCATATGTTTAAATCTTTTGAACAAGGTTGCATTCTAATGGAATGTATGTAAGTCCTATAACAAGGCTCACTTCTAACGGAGTGATTGAAATCCTTTAATCGGGTCACACCTAACAGTGTGTATTATTACAACCTTTGACAGGGTTGGCTTTTAACTGAGCTTACTTTAGAAGAGTGAAAATAATAGCAGCATGTTACAAAGTGGTTTTTCCCAAATTGGGTTTCCACTATAAATCCTAGTGTTAATGCTTGTGTGAATATTTTGGTTTAAACATTTCTATGTTTTACAAGTTAGATATAGCTAGGGAGTGGACTGCAATGTTATATGTTTCTATTATACAATCAGTGATGACTGAGTTAGTGTTGGTTGTTAGATCTGATTTAAGGAAAAAAAATTGAAATTTGTTTTATACATCTGGACCTAAGAACAACTGATTCACCCCCCCTCTTTGTTGTTCTATATCATATTAACACATAACTCTTCACTTCACCAAAAATGAGCTTCAATCTAGATACAAGACAAAAACCATAACAAGCTAAGAAACAAAATTTAAAGTGAAACCTCTCAAATTAATGTCTTTGTTTGTGTTGTAACATCTTAATTGTTTGAATGGTTTGTAGATTCAATGCATCTAATATTTCATTAGATTTGATATTTCAGACCTTAACTTAAGTTCTTAGGTGTAAGACTATTGTGTTGTTGATACATGTTTCCACTTGTTCATTTTCTTATTAGAATGTTGTAGTAGTTTAGTTCATATTATAAACTATTTAATTGAAGTATGATATAGTGGAATCTCCAGGCCTATTTAAAAATTGTTATTAACATAAAAATAAAAGTAAATAGATAATTAAAATAGTGCAAGAAAAACATAATGTCATCAAAACAATATTGTATCATAATCATATTTTAATTTTTAAAAGATAGATTAGCAAACAAAGAATGTAATATACTATCCAACATCTCTTCTATGAAGGTAAGTTATACACATCTTATACATATAATTACAATATATTAATCTTAAATATTAAAGAAAATAGAATAATAATAAAAGTATAATAGTAATTTATAGATCATCTACCTAATGAACAATGAAAGATATATAATATAAAATATCTTCCTTAATTTCTGCAAATTATTAGAAAGTATAATACAATACTAACTGATTTCTAAAACTACTCAAACCAACAACTAATTAGAAACTAACTGAATGTTCATTATCCTCCAAAATATATAGTCAATTTTGAAAATTAACAATTAAAACAGAGTTAACATTATACTAAGGAGTTAACAAATTAATTGAAAATAATTGTTGTTCAAAACTAAAGAAACAATCATAAAATAAATATTGTATCTATAATCTGCATAAACAGAACTGAATGCATATCTCAGCTAACTAACTTCACACTACAAATGCTTACATTGCAACTTGCAAACTGTTGATTCAACAAACAAAACTTTACATTGAACAAACACAACTTTACATTCATGGTGAAGATGCATGTCTTCAAACTTTGCATGCTGCTTTTGCTTGAATTTAGACAAACAAATGATGAATTATGTTTCTCTTGCTTGAATTTAGACAAACAAATGATGAATTGTCTTAACAATTAATTCAAGCTTTATCATTGGAATGGAAAGGAAAATGTGGAAAATATTCTTTGTACAGATACTCGGTGGTGTTGCAACAAATGTAATACCTGAAGCCAAAACAATCAAAGATAAGAAAAGATTTAAGGACCACGTTAAGTATACAAAATTTGAAACCCATTGCAATGAAAAGATATCATATTTTGCATAAAAAATAAAGAAAATTGATCAATTTTTCAAGACAGGGTTTTGTTTGGCTTACTGTTCTTGCTTTAATGGTTTAGCATTAAAGCAAGAACAGTTCACTGGATATGAAGATCTGAAAATATCTTATCTTGTATAATACCATTTGGTCCTGAATGTTTGAAAAAGATAATCAATAATACCATCCATAAATTTCAAGCATTTTGCACATACACAACACCCAAACTAGAATTGAAAGCCCAAATCCATTGCCCGTTCCTATTCCCACATCCCACCATATATCTTCTTCCAACACTTTTTTATCTTTTTCTTCATCATTAGGAGGAACAAAATGATTTCCTGAACATGAGACATTGATTTGTAGGCCACATAGCCTAAATTATTGGAAAATGATGAGGAATCAAATGTATCATTTGTCCTCTTTGTGGTATTGTTCCCTATAAGTGATCATGAGACACATCAAAGTAACTCATATGTGAGATTTTGCACTGCAAGAGGAAATATCCCAAACAATTCATTTCTAGAAAGACCAAGTAATTGCAGTTGTACCAAGTTTTCCAAAGATTGTGGAATTTCACTGCTGAAAAGAATTCTTAAAACATTGAGAATTATCAATCCTTTGAGATTCAATATCACAAGGTATTATACCTAATAAATTGTTGTCTGATAGATCAAGCCATTTTACCAATCTCAATATTCTCTCATACTTCATATTGTCTCCTTTGTTCTTAATGGCTATACTATCTATAATATAAGTCTTTCTAGTATTTGCATCATTTAATTCAAGATTTTTTGTGTTTGATTTTCCATTGAAGTCAAGTTCATAAAGCCACTTGGAATACCACCTCAATTGTTTTTGCTTGACATATATAATATTTGAAGATTTTGCAAGTTTGATAATTCTTAAGGTATGTTGCCAACAAGTTTATTAGATTTTAGTATTATTATGCAGAGACTTTTCAAGCTTTCAATCCAAGTAAGAATGCCCCCATAAATATTATTATTCCTTAGATCTAAGATCTCCAAAGAACTGCAACTCACAAGGGATGATGGTATGCTCCATTTTAGCCCATTTAGACCTAATTTCAATGTTTCTAGAAAATTCATATTTCCAAATGTATTTGGAATTGTATACTTGAGATTATTCTTTTCTAGATCTAACATGGACAATTGAGAGCATTGGTCTAAACTCGAGGGAATCTTAGCACTAAGCATATTATTTGACAAGTCTATAAAATAAAAATAATATGACTCACAAATAGAATGTGGAATGGATCCATTAAATAAATTCGAGCTAAAAGATCCAAGAAGTTCACATGTTGTAAAGAAAAAGGAATATTTCCTTTCAGCTTATTATTGTGCAAATCAGTAACTTCAAATCCAAATAGCTTGAAGGGTAAATTACCCACAAATTGGTTAGAAGTAAAGTTGAGATAAGAAAGGGACTTAGAATCCCAAAGCCAATTAGGAATATTTCCACCAAGAGAGTTTTGAGACAAATCTAATGATAGTAAAGAGTATTGAGTTAAAATGAATGATGGAAAGTACCCTTCTATATTAAAAGATCCCAAAGCTATAATGTAAAGTTGAAAATTGGGAATATAAGTGACATTGAGTTTTATAATCAACATATTCCTTGAAAGATACAATCTTTGAATATTGGTGATATTATCAATGAAGGAAAGTGTGTAAGTTCCAATTATTTGGCTATTACTAAGATCAAGTTGTGTGAGTTTGGTGAGGTTACTTAAGAAGGTTGGGATGGTTCCACTCAAAGAGTTAGAACTTAGGTCAAGATATGTGAGCTTTGACAACTTACCCAAAGATGTTGGGATGGTGCCACTCAAAGAGTTAGAGCTCGGGTAAAGATACGTGAGCTTTGACAGATTACCCAAAGATGTTGGGATGGTGCCATTCAAAAAGTTAGAACTCAGGATAAGATCTGTAAGCTTTGACAACTTACTCAAAGATGTTGGAATGGTGTCATTGAACGAGTAATAATTTAGATCAAGATATACAAACTTTGATAGCCTACCCAAAGATGTTGGAATGGAGCCATTTAGACCATTATAACACAGATCAAGATATATTAAACTAGAGATGTTACCAATCTCTCTTGGAATCTGACCAATGAAATTAGAGCCGTCCAAGCTTAAATACCTTAAATTGTTGAGCTTGTGAAAGTGTGAAGGGATGGCAAGAGGAGGGAAGAAGGCATTGTGACTGAGGTCCAAGTGCTCTAGATAGTGCAGTTGGAATAGTCTCCCACGAAGTTGCCTCCACGTCATGAATGGATAGATTATCTGATCTTGTGCGGTACCTCTTGTCTTGGCTCTAGCAATGGTTGTGCTGGTTTCAAAAATTCTAAATTAGAAATGTATAATTCTATTAAAATAAAAGCATTAAAAATTTCACTGTTTCCAAGAAAACATAGATTGAAATGAATGTTGAAACCATACCATAAATATGAAGTATGTTTCTGTCGTACTTCTTTGGCTTTAGGGTTTCTTCATTCGTTAAGATTTGCACTTCCTTGGCCTTGAGATTGTAAATGATCTTCCCATAGTGTTCAGAGGCATAACTAGAGCATTGCTTATGTCTAATGACACCAACACTGTAAGGGATACTCTTTTTCTTTCTTCTAAATGTATCTTCCCTTGAACCTGCTATTCCATTTATGAGTCCCATCTATCTTTCTTTTATTTATTTTTGAAGACATAATGAATAGTATAATTTGATGAAAAAAAATAATCTTTGTTCAATGAAAATCTTAAATTTAAGCATTTATCATCTATATTCTAATATAAATTGGCATTGTGAAGGAATTTAACCATTTATCACCTAGTTGTACCTTTCATATGCATTGTGGAGTTTACCAACCCAGGGAATTCGTTCAATTCAGTCAAGCCAATTCATCATTCCAGTTGAGTATTTTCTGCAGTTAATTATGTATTGCCACCCAAGTAATAATTAACATTTTATTAAGGACAACACTTTGAAATGCTAAAATAGTAGATAACAAAAGTGGAAGCAATTCAAATCAATTCTAAAAATGCTTGTGAATTTTGTGCTTTCCTCACAAAGATTGCTTAATTTTTCAACATCAAGATGTTGTGCCCTACAATGCCTCCCCCAAGTATCAAAAGAGACCTATTTAATTTTTTAACAATCTTTTTCTTGGGAAAATGTGTTTATATTTTATATGTGTTTAATTGACATGCAGGAAAGCTTTTTCTAAGAATGTAATCCAACAAGAAGAAAAAAAAAAACATACTTGAAACATATCACATACTATTATTGTCCATTAAAAAGATTATAGAAAACCAATTTCCTTATTTCTTCAAAATCTTGCGTTTGACTTCAATTTACTAGTTGTTTGTTTTACACTCTCAAGAAAATAGAATACTATTTCAGAGAACTATTTCATTTCTTCACAATTTGAAACATTAACTGAATGTCCTAAACCAGCAAGTGGACGGAATAACAGATGGATTCCCTCAGAAATTGTGAACTAAAGATGGTGATGACAATTGCACATGGAATGTTACTAAATGCTATGAACATCCTCATATAAAAATCCCTAAACATAATTTAGCAAAAAAAATTTGAAATTACATGATAGGCTTCTGTTTGCTCGTGTACCGAAAGTTTTGAAATCAATATGCATATTTCTAGTAGCCACTATGTGAATTCATTATAGGTATGGAAAATATGCAATAAAAATAAGAGTTGGAGTAACTTGGAGCTTTACTTTGTACCTATGTAACTTGGAGCAAGTGGACAGAATAACATACTTTCTCTCACTCCTTACTTTGACACAACAGATGGATTCCCTCAGAAATTGTGAACTAAAGATGGTGATTACAATTGCAAATCCCTCATATACAAATCCCCAAACATAATTTAGCTAAACAAATTTAAAATTACATGATAGTCTTATGTTTTCTCGTGTACCGAAAGTTTTGAAATCAATATGCCTATTTCTAGAAGCCACTATGTGAAGATACTGCTGACTTGTTCCAATTGGGACATTGCTGACTTGCCATTAAAACCTGGTCAGAAGATGCATGAATATAGCCTCCATTAGAATTGTATAGACTTTGTATTAGAATTGTACAAAATCATCAACATGATAAGAAAGAATTAGAACATAGAGCAAATTTGTGAACTAAACATATTATTCTCTAGTGATGGTTTGAATATGGCATTTATGCTATGTTGAAAATAGGTGTACTGGAGATGATGATCACAAAATATCTTATCTTATATGATACAATATTTTTCTGAATGTTTTTAAAAAGAGAATCACTAGTACCATTCATAATTTTTAAGGATTTTGCACTTCAGATTAGGAGAAGCACAACACTCAAATTAGAATAGAAAATCCAAAATTATTAATGGCCTCAACCTGTGAGAGTTTGGTGAGGTTATTTGTGAACTTTGATAGCTTATTTAAAAATGTTGGAATGGTGTCATTCAAAGAATTAAAATGTAAGTCCCACAATTTAAATCATTATAATACAAATTGAGATAAGCTACACATGTTACCAGTCTCTATTGAAATTTGTACCTCAATTTTATGAATTTGTGAAAGTGTAAAGGGATGGTAAGAGAAGGGAAGAAGACATTCTCTAATGGTTAAAGATTAAAAATCCTCATATTATGTCATGAAAGTAACATCAAACTTGGCCCCCATGAAGCTCCCTCCATGACATGAAATCTAAGGAAAGAATAAGTGAAGTAATAACTATATTTCTTCTACATTTTCTACATTTATTCTACTAATGAAAGTGGGGGAGAAATCTTCTCCACTCTAGCCGCTTTGTATTGAATACTCTTTTTCTTTGACTCATTAACATTGAATAGTCTTCTTTGTTTTCTTACATTTTAATTGTAATCATAATGATATTTGCTTTGCAAGTTTTCCCCCTCATGAAATTAAATGTGTTAACAATAAAATTATATTTTTTATAATTAGATTAAATTACTACAAATTTAACATAAAATGAATTTTCTATTTTTCCTTTAGAGTTTAAAACTTTAATGATATTGATAACATAAATTATTTTAATCAAATTTATATATTGAAAATAATTGTCTTCCAAGCTATTAATATATAAAACCATCAAGAATCCCAGATACTAGAGAAGATCTTGGTTAAAAAAAGTGCTCTATTGTCTCTTCTCTCATGTCAGATTGCTAAAATCAAATTTGAAACAAAATTTAATGAAAAGAAATCTAATAGTACAAAAAATTGCAAAACATTGATCGAATTTGAAAGACCGAGTTCTCTTTGGCTTATTGTTCTCGCTTTAATGGTACTATATTTCTTGAAACATTGAGAATTATCAATCCTTTGAGAGATTCAATATCAGGAGGTATTATACCTGACAGATTGTTATCTAATAGATCAAGACATTTTACTAATCTCAAAATTCTCTCATACTTCATATCTTGTCCTTTGTTTGTAATGATTATACTATCTATATAAGTCACTCTCACATTCATAGAATTTAGTTCAAGAGTTTTTGTGCTTTCCATTTGATTTGCCATTGAATTCAATTTCATAAAGCCACTTGGAATACCGCATGAAATTTTGTTGCTTGACATATCCAATATCTGAAGATTTGGCAAGTTTGATAATTCTGAAGGTATGTTGCGAACAAGTTTTCTAGATTTTAGTATTAGGATGTGGAGACTTTTCAAGCTTTCAATCCAAGTAGGAATGCCCCTGTGAATATTATTATTCCTCACATCTAGGATCTCCAAAGAACTACAATTCACAAGGGATGATGGTATGCTCCCTTTTAGCCCATTCAGACCCAATTTCAATGTTTCTAGAAAAATCATGTTCCCAAATATATTTGGAATTGTGCCCGTGAGATTATTTTTTTCTAGATCTAACATGGATAATGCAAAGCATTTGTTTAAACTCAAGGGAATCTTTCCACTAAGCGTGTTATTTGACAAGTCTAGAAACTGCAAGTAATTTGACTCACAAATAGAATGTGGAATGGGTTCATCAAATAAATTCTCTGAAAGATCCAAGAAGATCACATTCTATAAAGAAAAAGGAGTTTCCTTGTAGCTTATTGTTATGCAAATCAATAACTTCAATTCCAAACAGCTTGAAGGGTAGATTACCTACAAATTGGTTAGAAGAAAGGGACTTAAAATCCCAGAGCCAATCAGGAATATTTCCACTCAGAGTGTTTTGAGATAAATCTAATGATGCTAAAGAGTATTGAGTTGAAATGAATGATGAAAAGTCACCTTCTATGTTGCAAGATCCCAAATCTATGAATTCAAGTTGAAAATTGGGAATATAAGTGGCATTAAATGTTATAGTCAACATATTCCTTGAAAGATACAAGCTTTGAATATTGGGGATTTTATCAAAAAAGGAAAGTGTGTAAATTCCACTTAATTTGTTGTTGTTAAGAGCAAGTTGTGTGAGTTTGGTGAAGTTAACTAAGATGTTTGGGATGGTGCCACTTAAAGAGTTAGACCTCAGGTCAAGATTTGTGAGCTTTGCCAGCTTACCCAAAGATGTTGGGATGGTGCCACTCAAAGAGTTATAACTCAGGTCAAGATCTGTGAGCTTTGACAGACTTCCTAAAGATAATGGGATGGAGCCATTCAAGTAATTATAAGGCAGGTTAAGATATGTTAGGCTGGACAGCTTACCCAAAGATGTTGGGATGGTGCCATTCAAAGAGTTAGAACTCAAGAAAAGATATGTGAGCTTTGACAGCTTACCCAAAGATGTTGGGATGGTGCCACTCAAAGAGTTAGAACTGAGGGAAAGATATGTGAGCTTTAACAGCTTACTCAAAGATGTTGGGATGGTGCCACTCAAAGAGTTAGACCTCAAGTCAAGATCTGTGAGCTTTGACAGCTTACCCAAAGATGTTGAGATGGTGCCACTCAAAGAGTTAGAACTCAGATCAAGATCTGTAAGCTTTGACAGATTTCCTAAAGATAATGGAATAGAGCCATTCAAGTAATTATCATACAGATTAAGATCTGTGAGCTTTGACAGCTTACCCAAAGATGTTGGGATGGTATCACTCAAAGAGTTAGACCTCAGGTCAAGATATGTGAGCTTTGACAGACTACTCAAAGATGTTGGAATGGTGCCACTCAAAGAGTTAGAACCCATATCAAGATCTGTAAGCTTCAACAGATTTCCTAAAAATAATGGAATAAAGCCATCTAAGTAAAAATTACCATACAGATTAAGATATGTTAAGTTGGACAGATCACCGATCTCTTTTAGAATTTGACCATTTAAGTTAGAGTGGTACAAGCTTAAATACCTCAAATTGTTGAGCTTGTCAAACTGTGAAGGTATGTCAAGAGAAGGGAAGAAGACATTGTAACTCAAGTCCAAGTGCTCCAGATGCGGCAGTTGGAATAGTCCCCCATGAAGTTCCCTCCACGACATGAACGGCCAGTGGGAATTGACATCAGTAATCCAGGAGGCATTGAGGGATTGAGGACTGAGATCCAAGGAAATGATGTCGGTTGTGATTGGGTGGCAGGTGACTCCTTCCCACGCGCAGCAGTTAAATCCCTTCCACGATTGCAGGGTGTTGAAGGAGGAAGTGAAGTTGAGGCCCTCTTTCAAATCTAGCAGGGAATTCCTCTCATCCGCATGACATGCGGAGGTGCAGGGCATCATCATTATCATTATCGTTACTATTAACGGCAACATCATCATCATCACAATCTTCATTGCAAATTGCACAACACTTCTCTGCTCTTCCTTCAGTTTTGCAGTCTCTCTTTGAGAATATAATGGTGACTACGGATGATTTATAATCGTAACTCTCCGCTGGGCGAAAGTGGGGAGAAATCTTGTCCATTGAAATTATCCAGATCGTTCACCAAAGTCATGCGTATAAAGTGAAGTTCCATTGAATGAAATATGTGGTGTTTATTGAAGTTGTGCAAATACAAAGTCTCTTCACGGCATTGCATTGAATTTTCCACACTCTTCGCTTGAATAGTCCCTTTTTTAACTGAGTTGTGACAAATGACTGAAGGAACAATGCACAATTGTAATGGATCAAGAACGAAGAGGATAAAGAATTTCTCGATTAAATCTCCGAACAATAATGTTAGAAACTCCCCTCTCGCCTTCTCCGCCAGTCTTTTGGCTGATGTTTTAAATTTCTCGATATAATCGCTCATAATTACAAATTTCTCAATATAATCTCCACGGAAGGAATGTTTACCCAAACATGCAGCGAATCCACTCTATAAATTGGATTGGATTGGAGTTCGTTCACAACATAAAAGAAAATGGCAAAGGCAATGAAATTTTTTAGCATGGTGTTAATTATAGTAACCCTAATTTGTTTAGTGGGCATGGCAGGTATGGTAGTAGCTCTTCCTGTTCGTTGCCGTGTAGATGGTGATTGTGACAACGGTTTTGTATGCTGCGACATCGGAGTCTATGGTCCGGGAATTGGATATTGCTGTAATTGCTGTAAGTCTCTTCAATTGAATAGTCCCTTTTTTAACTTGTTCGCATTGAATAGTCCGTTTTACTCTCTTGTCTGTTTTACTCTCTTGTCTATGCAGTTGCCGTGTTTTATTGAATAGTCCCTTGTTTTTTTCACTCGTTCGCATTGAATAGTCTGTTTTACTCTCTTGTCTGTGCTTGCTTACATTGTATTTGTGATGTTCTGCCAGTTTTCCCTCCTATAAAATTACTGTGATCCTACTCAACGCATATTTTCCATGCTATGTACCTAATCAAATCAAATCAAATTATTGCAAATTTAACATAAAATGAGTTATTTTAATGAAATTTTAAATTATGCAAATGATTTCCTTTCATAAATATTTGGGAGAAAAGTAATTTTTTTTTGGTATATTTAAAAAAATTATTATTTTTTAATAAAAGAAGATAAATGGTAATATCTTCTATTTATTTATATTATTTATATTTATCTGAAATTATATTAATATAATTTTAATTTAATAAATATTTAAAAGTGTGAAAAGAGTTTTTAAAGATAAATGGTAATATCTTCTATTTATTTATCTTAGATGTTGTGGTTTTTTAAGATAAATTATATTTTTTTATAAAAAATCTATTAAATATGATTTTAATTTAATAAATATGTATAAGTGTGAAGGGAGTTTTTTAAGATAAATGATAACATCCTCTATTTAATTATTTTAGATATTGTGGTTTTTTTTCTATTGAACATTGCAAGAAAAATGTAATTGTTCTTAAAGTAAAATTCATCCAAAAAATTAAAAATAAATCTTAATTAAAAATCTGAATATTACGAGTTTACAATTTTTTTATATAAAAGTTTTTATTAAATTTAATTAATTTTTTTAAAATATTATAAACATAAAAATAATAAAATCTAAACATTTATTAATAATTTAAAATTTGAATTGAATATTTAAAAATATTCAATTTTTAATATAATAAATTTTTAAAAATTTAGACTTAAGTATTTAGAAAGAAATAATTAAATTGAGTATTAATTAAGAAGCTATGTATTACCTTCTTATCTATATTATTTTATAAATAAACTTAGATGTTGTGGTTTTTTTACTATAGTGAAGTTTGTAATTTTTTTTTATATAAAATTTTTAAAAATTTAATTAATTTTTTTAAATATTATAAACATAAAAATAATAAAATCCAAACATTTATTAATGATTCAAAATTTGAAGTGAATATTTAAAGATATTGAGTTTTTAATATATTAAATTTTAAAAAATGTAGACTTAATTATTCTAGACTTTAATATTTAGGAAGAAATAATCAAATTGAGTATTAATTGAAAAGTTTTGCATTACCTTCTTATCTATATTATTTTTTAAGTTTATAATTTATAAAAATTATTTCTTTAACATTTGATTCGCTAGATCTAATGAGGTCTTATACATGAGAATTTAGGAATATGAAATGTGAACAATTTATTTCCACTTTTTTAGCCATATTGCATTATTGATGTTTTATTATGTTTATTATCATAAATTAAATTATATTTTATTTTTATATAATATAAATATTAAATATAAGTTAAATATATATATTTGATTGATTTGGATTATTAGAGCTTTTGCATTTTCTCGGTGATCTTCTTTTGCATTTTTTCGGCATTCGTGCTTTCTCCCGTTTCTCCGGTCTCCGTCGGCATTCGCACTCCTTCCTCATGCCAGGGGTGCTCCTTCCTTTATTAGCATTTAATTTATATGTCTAAAACTTGCCCCTCGGCAGAGGTCGTTCATACGGCCTCGTAGCCTACTAAGGCTCCTATGGAGTCGGATCCGAATATTTCGCCTAAACCTTGCCCTATGACTTCAGCTATCAAACCGAAGTCCTTCTCCGAAGATGTCTCTGCCTTCTCTGTCGGTGCTAGTGCTAGGTTCCATATTAGAAATGAAACAAAGATAACTAGTAAGGAATCTAGGGTTCCCTTGCGCCCTCTCTCCATTTCTCCTAATTCAGATATGGTCAATGAAATTACTAAGGAAAAAAATAGATTAAAGGATTTTGCTATTTTTTTCGCTGCTATTGATATTGAGAAATGCCCTCCGCGCAAGTTTTTAGACGACTGGTTCCATAACTATTAGGACTTAAAGCTCAGATTTCATATTTTGTTTTGTAGGCAACTTCAAACTAGTTCATTTGTTTTATTCTTTAATAGTTCAGAGGCTCAATAAGTTGTTCTTAAGAAACAATAGTGGACGGTTGGAACATCTTCCTTCCGCACCTTGGCCTGGACTCCCGAAGCTATACATGATGAAATTCTCACTCTTTCAGCCCCTCGATAGCTTATTATTAAAAATGTGCCCCCTTTTCTTTGGAGATTTCTCCCCCATCTCCTTGAGCCTTTGGGTAAGCTCATAAGGATGGATGATACTACCAGATTGGTACCCCGCATGAATGCTCGAGCCTTGATTGCGCTCCAACCGGGGCTTGAAATCCCTGCTACTTTGGAAATTAATCTTGGTGACAAACTCTTCTCCTGCCCTCTCAAAATATTAGGGGGACTTAATGCTTGCTTCCTCTACAAGAATGAAGGACACCTCAGGAAGGACTACCCGATTATCTCTAAAAGTCCCCCCCCTGAAATCTCAATTGCCTCCACCCCCCGCCCCTTCACCTACTCCTCAAGCTACTCCTCCGCCACCTAAGAATTTTGTTGCTCCTGCTACTTTGTAGGCCATGGTTATTTCCTCCCAACCGATTTTTTCCTGCCAGGTTTTCGCTGATCTAGACTTTCAAGATGGTTTTGAAATCATGGACAAAAAGAAAAAATGCCAAAGGAAAACTAGTATCCCGCCCTTTAGTCCTAGGCCTAGGGCATCTCCTATGTCTCAGTCATTGGCTATTTTGAATACTCCGGACTCCTCATCCTATCTGCCATTGCATAACCCCTCCATTAACAATATTGGTAAAAGTGAGTCTCTCCACTTCCCACCAAAAGTCTTCAAAGAAATTGGTGATGGGTTTATCCTTGAGGTCATCTGTGTTAATTCCTCCACGCGTCCTCCAGTTCCCCATGCTTCTCCCAACGCCTCACCACCTAGCACAGAACTCCCCCCTGCTGCTTCCTTCATGCGTCAACTCGCCTCTAATGCCTCGCCCATCACCTCACCACCTATTTCAACTTTCCCTCCATCCAAATTAGATGACATGGAAGTCTTGATGCTCTCTAGCTCCAACAATGAAGGTCTAGATGAAAAATCTATCCTTTCCCAATAAAAAAAAGGGGTCGCCCCTTAGGATCCAAGAATAAATAATTAAGTGGTAAAAATGGCTTACCCTCTACGAATACGGATATTATGGGGTCTACATACCCTAAGCGTCCCCTTCTCTTAGAAAGTTAATCATGAATTGTATTTCCTGGAATGTTAGGGGGCTTCAATCCTCGGATAGGAAATGTGTCGTTAAGCATTTCCTTGATTCTGTCAATCATATGGATTTTTTAATGATGCAAGAGCTTAAAGCTACTAATTTTATCCTTGAAAGTAACTTGAACTTCATTTGGAAGGATTCCATTAAGGTCATTTCAAACCACACCAGAGGTAAAGGAGGTGTGGACCTCCTGATTGATCCCAAATGGGCCCCCTGTATTACTAACAAAGGGGTCTCTCCCTACAATAGGGTTGTGTGGGTTACCCTTTCTTTTAATACTGTTCCCTTTGGTATATGCTCCATTTACACCTCCAATGACTACAAAGAATAGGTGAGCCTTTGGAACTGGCTCTTTGAGCTTCCCAATATCCCTTGGTTTGTTGGGGGTGATTTTAATATGATAGAAAACTAGGAAGATAAGGTCGGCAGTCTTCCCTTTGCCTGGAAGGACCAAGAAAGTCTCCACTGGAATAGATTCAAATCTTCTAAACTCATTTTCGATCCACTTATTGGCAACTCTAATAACCACAATGGCATTTGGCACACTTGGTGCAATTTTCAGCAGAATCCCTCTAGAATCTATGCCAGGCTTGACAGATTTTATGCCAATAAGAATTTCTTCTCTTTCCTCCCTGACAACTATGGGGATATGATCACTATTTTTCCCACCTCTCTTTCAAACCACCACCCCATCACTGCTTGTATCAAACTCAATAATACCCCTTCTATTCAGAAGGCTACTAACTTGAGATTCATTATCAACAACTCTGTCCTGAAAGATGAAGATGTCCTTGCCGCCATTCAGCTCATTAGAATTATTAACCATAATACCCTCACCTCCCTCTCTCCTATTGACCTTTGGAACAACAATATTTCTACCTGGCACAACCTCCTTAAGACCATTGGTCAAAAGAAGGCTAAGGATCACAGATACTCTGAAAAGATCCTCTCTGCTAAACTTCACTCCGCTGAAGCCAATGTTCAGTCTTCTCCCCAAGATATCACCCTCTATGTGCAAGTCGTTCAAGCTTGTAACAACCTCAAGAACCATCAACAAATTAAAATCAAGGGAGCCAGGATTAGATACCG
>BSBK01011588.1:117500-131916 GCA_027943335.1 Chamaecyparis obtusa
CCAGATCTACCAAAGAATGTTAGAGGATAAAATATTCTAGAAAAAATTAGCATCTTTACTAACACCATTAATATGACCAATAACAATCTCCAAAATATTAACATTGATAGGATAAACAATACCAAATAGCTTCCAGATTTCTTTAGCAAATAAACAATCAAACAAAATGTGTCTACCTGTTTCAGGCAACCTGCAAATATTACAGAAATCAGCATTATCATTTCTAATGGGCAGTCTATCCAGTAAAATCAGCCACTTAAAGCATTTTAATTTAGGCTCCACAAGACTTTTCCAAAGAATGTCAAAGAATTTATTCCAGCCTTGAGTATCAAAAGTACAATACCAAATCTTGTTAACATGCTCAACAATATTCTTCATTATGATCAATAATCCTGTAGATATTTTTGGCTTTAAGATTAGCCATGATGACTCCATCCGGCCACTTACTTTTTAAATGGCTGTGGGAGTCCACCTGACACACTGAGGGAAGATCTTTGGAAGCTTGCACAATCATATTGTAGGTTTTTTTATGAGAATCAAGGATATTAAATTTAAACTTAAGATCATCCTAGGGTATGAGCTTGTCTTGATCAAATAAGTCAACCAATTGAGTAATGGCCTCTTTTAGCCCAATTCTTGGCAGATCATCCTTGGGAAAGGGCTAGGGGCTTATCGTTCACTTTTAAATTCCACCAAATGGATCTTTCACCATGGAGAAATTTGTCATCATAGAAGGCCTTATTGGTGATAAATTTTCGGACGTGTTCCCAGGCTTGCCATATAGATTTGAATACATCAAAACCTTGAACAGTAACCAAAAATTCCCCAACAATAAGGTCACATAAAGGTAGATTCTTCCATGACTTGGCTTTCTTAGGGAAGCCTTTTTCAATATTATGCCTGATCAGCACTTTCCAGGGGGTGTCACCCTCCAGAGAGTGAAAGATCCATTTGGCAGAAAGTGCAATACCCTGTAATTTGAGGTCTTTAAGCCCTAACCCCCCAAGGACCTTGTCAGTATGACACCAATCCCACTTAACAACATGCATCTTTTTATTGCCCTTGCCATTAGACCAAAGGAAGTGTCTAATGGCCTTCTGAATCTCAGCAATCTGATAAATATTAAACAACTAGGCAGAAGAGTAGTAAATACTATAGGAGGCCAGAAACTTTTGACAAACTTGAATCCTACCAGCAAGAGAAAGAGTCCTATTATGCCATTTATTAAGTTTGTTATCAATCTTAGTCTTAATCTAGGACCACATTTCCTTAAGAGAGGGCTTAATGGAGAAAGGGATTCCAAGGTATTTGATAATGTTGTTAGCCCCCCCCATTGGAAACCATATAGAGGAAACCAATCAGGAGGCTGCTCATCCCATCCAAGACAGATGGACTTGGCTTTAGAGATTCGAGCACCTGAAATAGTACAAAACATGTCCAACTTAATTTGCAAAGAGTTAAAATTCTTATCCGTAAGCTCAAAAAACAAAGCAGAGTCATCAGAAAAATGACTGTTAATGAGCTCATCATTATTAGGGAGATAAATACCCCTAACATCAGGAGATAAAGAGTTATCCTGAAGAATATAAAACATAGCTTCAGCAGCAATAACAAACAGAGCAGGAGCTAAAGGACAGCCTTGCCTGATGGACCTACCAAGAGGGAAAGGATCAGAGAGGGCACCATTAATTTCAACCTGAGCGGAGGCATCATTAAGAAGAATTTGAATAGCATTACAAAAATAGGGAGGAAAACCAAAGGAATCTAACATCATAGTAATAAACTTCCACTCGACCCTATCATAGGCCTTCTCAAAATCAAGAAGAAGCATAGCGGCATTCTGATGAGAATTTTTAGCCCAATCCATAGCCTCCCAGCTAGTAATTAAATTCTCCAAAATGTACCCACCTTTAATAAATCCAGTTTGAGTATTACTCACAAATTTAGGAAGAATGTGGACCAGCCTGAGCGCAAGAATCTTAGCTAAAATTTTATAAGAAACATTAAGGAGAGTGATTGGCCTCCAATTTTTAATGAGACATTTGTCCCCATCTTTAGGAAGCAACTTGATAATACCCCTGTTGACATCAGATCCAAGGGAACCAGAGACCATGGCTTCAGAATATAAATCAAGCAAATCCTAACAAATCCAGCTACGATTGGCTTTATAAAATTCAATAGGGAGACCATCAGGCCCAGGAGCCTTATCATCTTTCAGAGCTTTAATAGCATTCTCAATATCAATAATAGAAATGGGATTAGAAAGGTTGGCAATATCATCTTTATCCAATCTCTTGGGAAAGATTTTTTTACAATTATATCTAATGTTATCAGCCTCAACCGTATCCTCAGAGGTGAAGAGAATTCTATAATAATCAGCAAAGGCTTGAATAACGAGAGCAGGATCAAACACTTCTTGATTGTCAATAACAATTCTATCAATAGAATCCTTGACCTGCTTATGTCTCAGCAGATTAAAGAAGAATTTAGAACCACGATCACCATGATGGAGCCAATTAGCACGAGATCTAATTTTAGCTCCCTAAATTTTGACTTGTTGATGTTTACTCAGGGCATCCTTGGCAGCAATGACCTGAGTCAAATAATTTAGATTAGAAGAGTCAACTTGAGCATTAAGTTTAGCAATTTGAAGAGTAGAACTCAGATTTTTCTCCTTGAACCTATAGTCCTTAGCAAACTTTCGGCCTAAAGTTTGAAGAAGACACCTCCAAGCAAGGAGATTAGCATTCCATTTATTAATCATAGAAAGATTATTAAGACTGAAAGCATTGATGTTCCTAATGATCTGAATGGCACAGAGGACATCCTCATCTTTCAGAATATTGGTGTTAAGCAAAAATTTAGGACATCTACCCACATTACGGATCGGGGATAGATTGAGATTGATATGAGTAAAGATAGGATGGTGATCAGAAAGGGGAGTGGCCGTGACTAGGACAATATTACCTTGATCATTAGGAAGGAAAGAAACAGAATCTTTATTACCATAAAATCTATCCAATCTAGAATAGATCCTAGCATGACCTTGCTGGAAATTGCACCAAGTGTGCCATATGTCGGGGTGAGTATTATGGCAACTAGCAATAGGATCGTATAGGTTCTTAGAATTAACAAACTTAGCCCAGTGCTAGTTCTCATTGTCTTTCCAGCAAAAAAGAACGCCTCCCGATTTATCCAAGTGGGACTCGACCATATTGAAGTCTCCTCCAAATAACCAAGGGATATCCGGAAGAGAAGACAACCAATGCCAAAGAGATATCCTTTCCTTAACATCATTAGAAGCATAAATAGAACAAAAACCAATAGGATTATTACCAAGATTCATAACAAACCAGACAGCCCTTTGACACGGGGACACACCATTCTCAGTGATAAATTTACCCCATTTGGGGTTAATCAAAACAACAATTCCTCCCCTACCCTAGTGTGGTTAGAGAAGAGCTTAACAACATTTTTCCAAATAAAATTGAGGTTACTCTCAAGAATAAAACCAGTAGCTTTAACTTCTTGCATCATAAATATGTCAACAGAGTTAAAGGAATTCAGTAAATGCTTAACAACATATTTCCTATCTGGGGACTCAAGACCCCTAACGTTCCAGGATAAACAATTCATTGAGAAACAACATTAAGTTCAGGGCACGCGTTGTCAACATTCTGGGAGATCATGTTAGCACAATCTCCAGATCTTATCCCAGAAGGTTATTCTTAGAGCCAGGTAGTCTCCCTCTTCTTTTCAAGGTAAGACCATCAATCTTAGGGATTTCCTCATAGTCAGAGGAGTCCATATCAATATTAGACAAATTCTGAGAGACATTAATCACAGGGGATAGCAGGGATAATTTCAAGATCATATTCATCACTGATTTCATTGAAGACTTTAGGAGGAAGCTTTCGAGGACTCGAAACATTTTTATTAGATTCTAAATCAGGGGTGGGACAATTGATCATTTCAATAACTGGGGAGCTAATAGAAGGGGAGAAGACATGAGGGTTTCTATCAAAATGCCTTTTCTGAGAGCTGCTAGCATTGCTCCCTTTCCATTTTTTCCTGTTACGAACCACAGTAAATCCATCATCATTACTAGAAACCAACAGCGGGGAAGGTTATAAAGCAAAGGGAGGAACAGGTGGGATAGAACCATCATTAGTTGACATGAATTTCAAAGATTGAGAGGAGAGGGGACGTTCAGCAGAAGATGCCTTAGGAGTGACAGTAGGGAGAACACTTGGGGGGCGGATTAGGATTTTTCGGGATGGTGTCTTTAATGGAGACTTTTCTAACAATCGGGCAATCCTTTCTAAGATGGCCTTCTTTGTGGCAAAGAAAGCAAGCGTTTAAGCCACTAAGGATCTCAACAGGGCACACAAAGGTATCTTCCATAATCTGCACAGATAAATTTGCAGGAATTTCTTTCCCAGGGAGAAGGGAGATAAGAACACGAGCATCCATATGTGGAACAAGCCTATTAGTTTCATCCATTCAGATGGTCTTTCCCAATGGTTCCAGTAATTGAGGTAAAAACTTCCACAGGAATGGGGGAACATTTTTAACTAAAATCCACCTTGGAGCAGAAAGGGCCAACACTTCCTCATGGACGGCTTCGGGAGACCAGGCCAAGGCGCGGAAGGAGGTTGACCCAACTGTCCAGTACTATTTTTTCAAAACTTCCATTTGAGATTCATGGTTAGTGAAAAATAACACAAATAACCCTTTCTGGATTTGACGATAGAAAGAAATATGATACCCTAATTTACTGTTCCAATAATTTTGAAACCAATCATCTAGAAATTTGCGAGGAGGGCATTTATCTATTTCAACCGCGGCAAAGAAGATAGCAGTATCCTTCAGTCTACATTTTTCCTTAACAATTTCAGTGATCATTTTTGGATTAGGAGCTAAGGAGAAGGGCATCAGAGGAGCCGAGGGTGACTTACCAGGTGAGGCGGCCTCATTGGAATCAGCCACCACGAATCGAGCCTTGGCATCCACACAGCTTGCAGGAGCCACCGCTTCCGAGAACGTTTTGTTCTTGGGAGGGACATTAAAAGTAGGAGCGGATTTGCCATTAACATTGGCATTAGATGAATTAAATGCAACAGACAGAAGGGGGTACGGGAGGAGTCTCAGAGCCAGATGGGTTAGCAGCAGAAAAGACAAATGAATTAAAGCTAGGGCATGTTAAGGAAGCACCTGGGGGAGGTCGTACGCGCGGGGGACAGCTAGTTGTCCACCACCGTCGACCTCCTTACCGGAATTGGAAGCTATGTTTGTCGCCAAAGCCTGGCTGTAATCCAACAGCCCTTCAGTCATCACACATGCAAAATTTGCAGTTCGCTTCGCAGTTCGCTCATAAAACCAATAACTATTAATTAAAACAAATTTAGTATTTATATATAGCTAAATTATAATTAATTCCCACAAGTACTATATAAAATAAAAAGAAACAACCATAAAAGATAAATAAATTTATTAAGTTACTTAATAGTTAAATAAAAGATAATAGGAATATGTTATTCCGAAGAAAAAATGAGAGAAAGGATAGCTAAAGTATTTTACATTATTAAATGTATGTATACTAGGCACAATTTATGAGTTTTTGAAATACCTCATATTATCCCCTTTACTACTAGTCTATATTTTTTAGCGGTCTCTAGATCCCACAAGCTTAAGAGCCCTATGTTTTCAGGATTAGTGCTTGTATGATCACTTACCTCTGATTCTTCACACCCCATTGTAGTAGCTTTGTCATTTATAATCTTTAGAAATCTTAAATAGAGGAAGGTTAGTTTAGATCAGGATAGTCCTCTCTCTATAGGTAGACTATAATTCTTAAGATCCTCTCCCTAACTCAGCAGATAATAAGTTTTGCCTTTGCTGACTAGATTTCTCTTTAGATACTATGTTTTTTTACCTTCGGCCCCTAGCAATAGGTATAGATCCTAGTGGGATATCTTCTCGAACATATAGGTCCTCCTCCTAGCATAGTTAGATAAACTGTCAATCTTAGTAATAATCTATGCTACTAGCTTTTTTAGCCCAATCTAATCACTCTAGAGTATTTGTGAATAGAGTGTAGATTTAATGATTACCCCTGCACTGTGATTATATGCTTTAGATGATGCCTTAAGCCTAAATTACTAAGAATCATGTGCTTGTTAATATAATCTAGAATTAATAATTTACACAATTAATAAATAATTTGCTCAAGTATTCATGACCTCTACAATCTCCTTATAGGTGAGAACTTTCCAGATGATCTAGATCACCCCTGTCTCTTTAGGAGTAATACATAATGAATAGAATAGAAGAACGTGCTCAAGCTATATAATCATGGAACAATGCGAGGTGATAATGATGACAAGAGGCCAGATATACTAGTGTCATTCTTGTGACTATATACATGACTGCTCTTCGATGTATTTCTACACAACCTCTTACACTTCATCTCCCAAAAATTTTGAGCCTCCTCTTGAGATGGAATCGAGACTGATAACCTTTGCATCCAAAGGGATTCGAGCAATGGCGTTCAAAGGGTGTGTCTTACCGGAAAGATGGAATCAAATCCTAAGTCCTCTTTCGAATATAGCAAGAAGAGTGATTGAGAGAGCTATAGGAGATTATTATTTTGATAATGAATTTATATTCAGGACCAATGGAGCGGTCATCAGACAATTCATAGCTATCTCGATCTTCGTAAGTAAAAGTAAAGATCACATTATCCAGGTTGCTAACTCTGTCTTTAATGAAGATCTACTTGAAGGTTTAGAAAAGATGGTATATTGCGTAGACAACCAACTCATGATACCATACCCTAAAATCACAATGAAAATGGAGTTGGCAAAGCTAGAAGCTATACCACAAGTACTTAAATATATAGCTAAAATTATAATTAATTCTGACAAGTACTATATAAAATAAAAAGAAAAAACCATAAAAGATAAATAAATTTATTAAGTTACTTAATAGTTAAATAAAAGACAAGAGCTGTGTTACAGCTTGAGTCCCTGCCTTATGTAAAAAGAGGATATTTGGAAAGGTTGAAAGTATGTTCAATAAGGTAGAAAAAGGGAAAGGATTCAATAGGCATTGTTAGCATAAAGTTAATGACAATATTATCGTTAATTGTATGTAGTTGTGTTTTCCTAGTACAAATTTATAGGAAAAAAAACAATTCAAAGTTTGCGTGACGAGAGATTATTGGATGAAGATTCTCTTTTTGAAGTCATTCCTTTGTTACAAGAGTTTGGAAATGTATCTTCCTTATTCTTAAGGATTTTATGTGAAATAAAATAATATGGATACATGGATATTAGGGGAATAAAATTTAGGTTTGCAGTAATAAATCTTTTGATATTTTCCATGAGAGAGATAGTGGTAATTTGGAAGATGAGATCCTTAAGACATTGATTAATAGTCAATCTAAAGGGTATAAGAGTAACAAAGGAAGTAAAATGTCAATAGAACTAGCAACAAGCCCATGATATTCAATGGGTAGCTTACTTGTGAAATTTTTGACTTTGTATATAATTGGATGTAAATTATAGGTCAACACCCAACTGGAGTTGATTAATTTATCTATAATTGGTCCTATGACACTGTTTCATGCCCAGGACCCTAAGGAGTGTTCAATTCCTCGTTGAATTTCACAGTACTATATTGTTAAGAATATGTTGAGATTGGTCATGTGATGTTGTTTCACGCTCATGACCTCAAAGATTCTTGAGTCCCTCATTGAATTTCAAAATTTTATACAATTATGAATATGTTTCTATTGGTACCTCCATGAATATTATAGTAAATACAAATAGAAATGTAACTGCAAATATAATCATATTAATGACCATCATGATAGAATGGATAATTAGATTATATGCACAATAAATAACCAAGGTTCATAGAGACTAGAATGTAGAGATTGATGTCATGTAAAGATGAAAAATGTAGCATGCCCCAAAAGATTATTATTGTTTTTTTCCCTAAAACATGTTAGCATGCAAAGATGAGCATTGTGAATTTTTGATAATATAATAAATGAGTTTTGCTTAAATTTTAATGGTATTTTCTCAAATTATAGTTCAATATGAAGCCTTAGGTTGAAATTATAGACATAATCTTGTAATGATTTTAAAATGTATCAAAACTAATTAGGTAAATTTGCATCTTAAAATTTAAAGAAAAAACTTTTATGATTTAGCATACTCTTAAATATAAATTACAAAGTATCAACTTATTTATATTTTTTATTTTTATAATGAGAATTCTCAAATAATTTTAATATTTTTAAAAATAATTACATAAATAAAATAAATGTAAAATTAAAATAATAATGTAAAATAAAAAAATTAAATTAAATCCCATGAAAATTATCAATTGTTAAAATGAACTAAAATTTATTTTTACAAAAACATTTTATTCATAATTAAAAATATACTTACCCCACTCATCATAATAACTAGTTAAAAAAACCATATATAAACTCAAATTAAAATTAAAAAATTGAAATGAAAACCATCCAAAAAAACAAACCAAAATCGTTAAAAATTTTTGGAGAATAAGTTGAAAATAGGTATTTACCACATCAGCTTGGCCAAGAATCATTGCATTAATTTATGTGCAAAACAAAAGAGAAACATGCAAGCCATTTCATTTATTTTTTGCATTCATTTATTCCCATTAGAATAATAACGATACACAACAAGTTTTAAATTTGTATTATAAGAAAGGCTACCAAGCTAACTTTGCATATAAAGTTGTGTAATATGTATTAAGTGTTTGAAATAAAATAAAAAGTAAATGATGTTTGAAAAGTTGAAGTATCCCTCCATAAGACATGCATTTTAGGTTGATGTTTAGTTATATTATTATATTATTATATTATTATATTTATAGATAAATAATTGTTTAAGAATATAAATATTTTTATTTTATTTTATGAATGTTAAACATTATTAGTCTTACAATCAATTATAGACATTATTTAAAATGTTATAATTATTTTAAATATTTATATTATATTTTTATTTTTACAATTTAAATTAGATAATGTGTTTAATTATTTTTAAAAAAAATTAAGAATATTATATAAGTTAATAAAAGTACTATAAAAAATATTTTTATTATTTAAATTTTAAAATAATTATGTTTTAAAGCATTTAGTGGATAGATAATAGATTAAAAAAATCGTTTAGTATAATTTTAAGTATGTAGTAAATATATAGAGATAAATCTAGGTTAACAATTAAAAATATATAATTTGTATTGTAAAAGGTAAAAAATATAAATTTTATAACATATAACAGAAATAAAATTGAATAATAACCTTACACAAAAGGTCTTATAGGAAGTAAAAATAAAAAATTAAATGTGACTATCATTTAGATTCTAATTTAATAATTTGCTACAATTATTTGATGTAGTAAGTCATTATGTATTATATCCTTAATGTTCTATTTAGTTGAATAATTGACATTGCAATTTATGAAAACTGAACATATTTATAACATACCAATATATAAGAAGGAACAAACAAGTATATAAAAAAGGAACCTTACACAAATGGTTTGAAGTAAAAATAGAAAATTAAATGTGACTATTATTCTAATTTAATAATGTGGTGTATTATATCATTAATGTTGTATTTAGTTGAAGAATTGACATTGTGAAAACTGAGCATATTTATTTAGGGTTTGTTTAGAGATTGGTGTGATGTTATTTTCTAATAATTTTGTATCTTTAAGAATACAAATTAAATATTTTTAACTGTTAACATAGATCACATAAATAAAACTATATCAAAAAAATTTTTGAATCGATTATCTATCCACTTAAATTATCCTCTAAATGCTTTAAAACATTATTATTTAAAAGTCAAACAATAAGAATAATTTTATAAAACTTTTATTAAATTATTTAAAATCTTTTTTTAATTTAATACAATGTTCTAATAAAAATATTTATATTCAACTGTTATTTATGTATAAATATATAGTTTAAAAAATTATATAATTATATTAATAAAAATATATATTTAATATCTTTTAAAATAATTTTTATATTATATAATAATATAACTAAAACATCAAAGTAAAATACATGTCTTACCACTTATAAACATTTCAAATAACACAGTTTTTATTTGAAATACTTTTAATTCGATAACCGAAATATTATAAAATATCATATATACCTATTATGATTTGACTAATTCGTACAAGTACTATTAGCACGAAATTACTGCAAGAAATTATGAAACCCCAGGGCAATAAAGTTGGATGGAGGGCAATAAAGTTGAATAAAAAATTATGCTAGCGCTTGAAACAACAACTACCTCACAATTATTAATGTTAACAATAAATGCAATTAATTGATACTTAGTTTTTTTGGGTTTTTTTAGTTCAAAAAAAAATTAAACCCCAGAAAAATTACTAGTAACCAATCAGAAATTAGAAATTAATGATTAGAAATTAATTTTAAAAATATATGTCTCCAAACTTTAAAAATCAAGATTTATTAATTGAAAGAATTAATACAGATAAGACAATTGAAAACATTAATTCCCTGCCTATAAATAGGCAGGGACTATTTATAAAAAATCTATTTTGAAAAATCTATGAAGACAACTATACTTATTTATTTGAATGGTTGTTTCTTTTTTGTACTTGTTCAAAGTCTTGTACGTTCAAATTTATGACGTTTAATAAAATTGTTCAAAGTCTAGTAAATCAACGCAACGAATACCGTGTGTTTTACTCTCTTGTCTGTGCAGTTGCCGTGTTTTACGGTTTTGCATTGCATAGTCTTGTCTATGCTTGCTTACATTGTATTTGTAATGTTAGGCAGTTTTCCCTCCAATAAAATACTATGTGATCGCACGCATATTTTCCATTGTATGTACCTAATTTAATCAAATCAAATTATTGCAAATTTAACATAAAATGAGTTATTTTAATGAAATTTTAAATTATGCAAATGATTATATTTGGGAGAAAAGAAATTTTTTTGGTATATTTTTAAAAAATATTATTTTTTAATAAAAGAAGATCTATTAATTAAATATAATTTTAATTTAATAAATATTTAAAAGTGTGAAAAGAGTTTTTTTTTCTATTAGATATAAGAGTTTCAGTAGAACAAAAAGAACCAAAGTGTCATCATGAGAATTAACAAGGAGGCCAAGCTTCACCATGGAGAAATAGTATCAACTGTACAACATAGCAAAAAGAAGAAAAGAAGGACTAACTAGCTAAGAACATCATGATGATTGTCAACCCAGGTAGTGTAGCCTAAGGGACCCTCCATCCAAACTATACTTTTATGCTTTTGAATCTACATCAACATAAATAATTCTTCTTTCTGGCATTCCCTATCTCTCTGATCTCTCTGTTCAGCCTATTGAAAACTTGCTCAAAAACTTGCAAGTCATCCAAGGTTCTACGCCAGTGGTATCCATGCTTCAGCTCAAAGTAGTAAAAAGTAGCATGCCCATCACGAAGGAACCTTCTCATCTTGTCCCGTTCGATTACCATAGTAGCTTGCACCTGCAAGAAAATTTTAAAATATGTGAGTTTTCGAGAGAACTCAGTAAGATCCCTTTGCTTACCTTGATACCTTTCCTCCTTTCTGCACTTCCAGATCTGCCAAAGAATGTTAGACGACAATATATTCCAAAATAAATTGGTATCTTTAGGAAGACCATTAATATGACCAGAGATAATATCAAAAATATTAACATCAATAGGATAAACAATGCCAAACATATTCCATATTTCTTTGGCAAAAATACAATCTAAAAGGATATGTCTACCAGTTTCAGGAACTCTACATAGATTACAAGTGTCATAATTAGAAAAAACTCTCTTTATAGGCAGCTTGTCCAACAAAACTAACCATCTGAAACATCTAATTTTGGGTTCAATAGAATTCTTCCACAAGATATCAAAATATTTCTTCCAAGCATCAGCATCATAAGAAGAGTACCAAACAGCATTGATATGATCTATAATATCAATTTACCATCAATGATTTTATAAATATTCTTGGCCTTAAGCAAAGTAGTAATGACTCCACCAGGCCATTTACATTTCAGGGTACCTGTGAGAGTCAACATGGCATATAGTGGGAAGACCAATAACAGCTTGAACAACCATGTTATAAGTTCTTCTATGAGAGTTCGGGATATCATATTTATTCTTAAGCTCATCCCACGGCATAATTTGATTATGCTCAAAGAGGTCCATGAATTGCTTAATACCTTTCTTAGCCCACAGTCTGGCAGAACACCCTTGAGTAAGGGCCAAAGGTTTACCATTTAGGTGAAGATTCCACCAAATGGATCTTTCACCATGGAGTTGATTGTTAGAATGAAACTCCTTGTTAGTGATGAATTTCCTAACATGGTCCCAAGCCTTCCAAATAGACCTGAAAATCGCAGAACCTTGGACCATGACAGGAAAATTACCAAGAATGAGGTCACAAAAGGGGAGGCTAGTCCAAGACTTAGCTTTTCTAGGAACCCCCCTCTCAATGTTGTTTCTAACCAGCACTTTCCAAGGAGAATCACCCTCCATGGATTGAAAGATCCACTTGGTAGACAGGGCTATACCCTAAGTTCTTAAGTCCTTTAGCCCAAGTCCCCCAAGAGTCTTGTCAGTGTGGCACCAAGGCCACTTAATAGAATGAATTTTTCTATTTCCTTTGCCATCAGACCAAAGAAAGTGTCCGATGGACTTCTGAATTTCAGCAATCTGATAATTGTTAAAAAAACCAGGTAGAAGAGTAATAAATGGTGTAAGAGGACAACATCTTCTAGCAAACCTGAATTCTACCTGCCAGAGATAACGCCCTATTATTCCATTTGTTCATCTTTTTATCAATCTTTTCTTTCACCCAGGACCACATGTCCTTGAGGGCAGGCTCCACCGAAAAAGGGATACCAAGATATCTAGTGATCTTATTAGGACCTCCCCACTAAAAATTATATTGGGAAAACTAGTTCGGGGGTAGCTCATCCCACCCTAAACAAATCAATTTAGCTTGAGATATTTTAGCCCCAGATATAGAACAAAAAAAATTAAGTTTATCTTGCATGGCCTTAAAATTATTTTCTGAAAGCTCAAAGAATAACGCGGTATCATCCGCAAATTGATAATTGATGAGCTCTTCATCATTAGGCAGGTAAATACCTCTAACCTCGGGAGATAAGGAATTATCTCTGAGGATACAGTAAAGAGCCTCTGAAGCAATCACAAAAAGAGAGGGTGCCAGAGGGCACCCTTGTCTGATGGATCTCCCAAGAGAAAAAGGAGTAGAGAGAACACCATTAACCTCAACCTGAGTAGAAGCATCATTAAGAAGCATCTCCACAGTGTTACAAAAGAAAGGAGGAAATCCAAAAGCATCCAGCATCATAAGAATAAATCTCCACTCAATCCTGTCATAAGCCTTCTCAAAATCCAGAAGAAGCATGGCAGAGTTTTGATGAGAGCATTTAGACCATTCCATGGCTTCCCAACTAGTTATGAGATTCTCAAGAATATATCTACCCTTGATGAAACTAGTTTGGGTAGAGTTAACAAATTTAGGAAGAATATTGACCAGCCTAAGAGCCATAATTTTCACCAGAATCTTATAAGAAACATTAAGAAGGGTAATAGGCCTCCAATTCTTAATAAAAGTCTTATCCCCATCTTTGGGGGAGAAGTTTGATTATCCCTCTATTAATATCCTGACCCAAGGAACCCTTAGTCAAGGCTTCAGAGTAAAGATCAAGGAGATCCTTACATATCCAACTGATATTGGATTTATAGAACTCAACCGGGAAACCATCAGGGCCTGGGGCTTTATCATTATTGAGAGCCTTGATAGCTCCCTCAATCTCCTCAATAGAGATATTTTTAGCAAGAACAACAATATCCTCTGAGTCCAACTTTTTAGGAATGAGATCTTTACAGTTATTTCTTATCGACTCGGCCTCAGGAGAGTCTTTTGAAGCAAAAAGAGTCTTATAATAATTAGCAAAAGCCTGAATAATAATCTCAGGGTTTGAAATGTCATGATTCTCAATTGAAAGTCTATCAACAGACTCTTTAATATGTTTATGCTTAAGAAGGTTGAAAAAAAAATTTGATCCTCTGTCCCCATATTGGAGCCAGTGGGCTCTAGATCTGATCCTGGCTCCCCGGATCCTAACCTATTGATGCTTCCTAAGAGCATCTTTGGTAGCCATAACCTGGGAAAGAAGATCCATATTGGAAGAGTCTCTTTGATGTTTTCCTCAGCAATTTGCAAATCAGAAGATAATTGTTTTTCAACAAACCTGTAGTCCTTAGCTTTTTTCTGCCCAATGGTTTGCAAAAAGATCCTCCAAGAAGAAAGGTTAGTTTTCCATCTATCA
>BSBK01011589.1:0-5000 GCA_027943335.1 Chamaecyparis obtusa
CAACCTCCACTATGCATGTCATAGGGATAACAATAATACAATATAAGTAAATATACATTTCCTAAATTTAGTGTCATTAACCATACATAAAATGAATTACAAGATATACGTCTCATGATGATAATAAGAAAGTCTCCAAGAAATGAACAAGAAGATAGAAGTAGCATCAAGAATCATCCAAGCACAAATTCATGAATGTCAGATCTCAATGGTAAGAGAATCACTACCACCTGACCACGTGGAACCAAGAAGTCCACTCCCACCATGCTGAGGAGATAGCACCAGGGCTCACTCAAGGAAACATTTAAACTAGCAAGACTAATGTAATGGTACACAGGGTAAAATGGTAATAAGTGGTTAGAAGCTTACCAAGTATAAATGATCATGACATAAAATAGGTGTACCAAATGCTATGTAGGAATCTTGGACACATATAGGGAAGTGTCATCACATAAGTCAACTCTAAGGTCACTTGGTAGTCTATCTGGACCCCAGCCCCCTAGTGACTCTATGTGGTATCAGTAGTCCTTTTGCACAGACAAGGAAAACCAACTATGCCAAACCTCAATGTATCTCTATATAGGAAATCATCTTCTCCCATTCCCATCCTAGCATGTACTAGCACTCAAGACATGGGCGAGGAACAATTATCTTTTTTAATTTTTCTATCTTAATAAATTTATTAAGTTATCACTTATTAAGTCAATTTACAAGGATACCTAGGAAACAACTTTAGGGCTCCAACACCTCCAAAGTAAGCCACTTCCCCTCTATGCTTATAGATAAACTATTCTAATGCTCCTAGTAAAAGAACCGAAGAGAAAGCAAAACCAAAATCATAAAATATTTTCATAAATCAGTAAACCATGAATGCCAACAAAGACAAGTGTTGGAGCATAAATAACTCATCCTATATGAGGATCCAAATTGTTCATCCCATACGGGATATCTCAATCACAAAATAACATATACATATGGTCTCATAACACAAGTTCAATAATCATCAAGAGCATCAATAACATCACTCTCCAAACATGGATTACAACACATATCCACAAAATAATCTATTAGATCACAAAACAACTACAATAAGAGAATAAAGGTACCTAGTTAACAAATCAAAACTCAATACACCAATGATTTGTCATCTCCTATGGTCAAATAAAAATATTGGTCAAGGTCTCAGAGAATACAAGGCATCATATCATAGATAAAACCAAAATAATACTCTTATAATTGAGACACCAAAATGGTGATAAATTTTCCACCATATGGACTCAAGTGTAAAAGAAATAAATTCATAATTTAATTTTAAGTGTAAAAGACAAAATTCCACCTAGGGCGGACTCTACTTGCATGATCAATTAATCAAAATCAAAATCAACAAAACAAATTCTCTACCACAAAACACCATGACATAAAACACTCACACAAATGAAATGTGTTTATTGTCTTATCGAAATAGGTTATTTAATGTTATTAATTTCAATAATCTTAAGTCACATATGATTGGATTAATAAAAAAATATCAATTTAACTTTTAATAAATTAATTTCTAATGTTCCTTATACAAATTAATTTATTAAATATAGTTATTGAACAACAATATAATTAAATTTTACTAATAATCAATGACATAAAATAAATAACCTTTATAAATTAATTTATATTAACCTAATATAAATTAATTTATTAAATATAATTACTAAATGAAAATATAATTAAATACCTCTAAATCAACATACAATAATTATTAATAATTAATAATAGTAATGAATAAATATTAATGGGTAAAAGTACATAGCTGTGTCACACTAGAGGATATTTTTAATGGTTCTGGCTGGAACAGGTCTGGCCGAACTAGTTTCAGCCAGACATACATGGCGCACACGAGGCACCATGTTGGCATCGATGTGATGGGGGAGTTTCGACCGAAACCGTTCCCTGAAAAACTATATAAACCCAAAAAATGGGTTGGGTGGCTCATCCACGGGACCGTGTTTGGTCACCCATAGTTTTGATCGAACCCATTCCAGCCGAACCTATCTAAGTGTCATCGCATGTGGCAGCCAAATAAGAAAAATAAGGTGAGTCTCAGAAGTTATCACTTTTGGATCTGAATTCTCTGTCAAAATTTAACTTTCTGTAAAATCTAAAAATACCCTTTTGTAGAGCTAGGAGTCAAGATTATGGTCATGTAATTTTTGTTATGTTTTTATTTCATATAATATATTATAAGTTGAAAATACTTAAAGTAGGTATTTTAACATTTAAGAACATGCTTGTTCGAAAAAAAATAAATAACAAATCATGTCATAAAAATTTAAAACTTATATTTAACACTAGAGGAGAGAGTCCTCTTCAAGAATATATAATTTTTTTTAATGGTGTAGATTTGATAGGGAAAATTTGGTGGGAACAAAAAACTATTGATTTCGGGTAACACCAACTTTGGATAGTTATAACAGACAAAATATATACCAAAATCCAATCTTTTTTTTTTATGCACTAGCTATAAATGTCATCTAAAACATATTCTGAAATCAGAGGAAAAAAAGATTATTTGCATATAGTTTTTTGGTGGGAACTAGACCCTAGATTTTCAGCATATTTTAGCAATAAAAAAATGGACTAAAAAATTAAAAACTATGTCAATTTTTGTTCAATTTTTTTTAAAAAAATTATAAGCATAGACTTCATCAAATTTTACACATTTCATTAGTTTACATTATCTTCAAATTCTAAACGCAAATGCCACTTTTATGTTGTTAAAGTTGAAAAATAAAATGTTGTCATCCTTTTCCTTTAATATAAAAGTGTGACATAGGTTTGTACTTTTACCCTAATATTAATTATTTAATATTAATATTTATTATTAATAATTATTAATAAATACTTAAATAAACTTTAATTTTAAATACTTTATAAAATAAAATTTTAACTAAGTAAAAACAATCTATAGTTGGGGGCTCGACCCTCCCCCTTTTGCTACTGACTGCAACTTACCAAGTTGCGGTAGAAGCCTTGCTGCTAACCACAGCTTACCAAGTTGTGGCAACAGCCTTGTTGCTGACCGCAACTTACCAAGCTATGGAAACAACCATGTTGCTGACTGCAGCAAGGGGTTGTTAAAGAAGCATTGGCTGCTAGCCACAACCTTTACTACAATAGCAGTGACTACTAGCCATAACACTTGTTGCGATGGCAACCTTAGTTTCCATGGGCTGGGGTTTAACCCTACACCCTTTCAATCTCTTTTAAAAAAAAATCAATTAATTAATTAATTTTACCAATTAAATCAGGTAGGCTATCAAATTCTAACTACTTGTAAATCTCTCAAGGTAGACCTAGGATTTTCACAAGTTTATAAAACATGATTTTGTCTAAGTTGAACACAAGGGTTTACCAGATTTGAGCTAAACAAGAATTTCTATAAAAAGAGAATTCAAATAACTTCCCAATTTCTCAAAAAATAAAAATGAATAAACCTAATTCAATTATTTCAAACATTTAACAAGGAAAATATTACCAAATTTTCAACAATCAAATTCTACACAGAATCCTAGTAGGCATGAGGTAGATAGTCTTTTCAAAAGGAAAATTACATAGGACTCAAAACCCTACCTCCAATCCAAGAATGATCTGAGAAGAAAAGAAGAACACAATCCATAATAAAAAAATTCCAACTTTCAATCAATTTCCTTCAATTCAACCTCAAAGCAAAACCTGCAAATCTCCTAAAACCTCCCCTCCCCCCAAAAAATAAAATAAAAAAATGACACAAAATATCTCTAATAAAGAAAACCCACAAACCGAACTCAAACATGCAACTCACAATCAAGAATATGAACTCAATTGTTAAAAATAATAAAGCAGTTAATTCAAAATCACAGAAATCAGAACTCAACTCCAACCTCGTTTATATCAATCTTTTATTTAAAAGAAATATTTATTTAATTAATAATTCTAATTCATGCAAATCACTCAACTTTTAATTTTAAATTTATATTTCAATTTATTAATTGAATGTGCAAATTTAATTGCATAATAATATTTAATTAATCAATTAATATTTTAGCATACTAATAATATGTAAATTGATAATTAAATATCATTTCATTAATTTATTACAAGGAATTATAACTAATCCCTATGTTAAATCTCTTAACTCAACCTTCTAATTTAGAACTGATAAATCAATTCATTTTTAACTAGTGTGCTATAATCACATTATTATATTTTAATTATAATTAATATCTTTAATACCACTTAATAAGCAACTTGATAAATAATATCAATTTATATTATTTGAATATTTAATTTAGATTTAGATTTAATACTTAATTAAACCTTTATTTCCATAATTAGACTTTTAATTAAGTTTTTTGAATCATTAATGATATTTAATTAAGATACTTGTCTATGGAAATATGGAATAGGGTATGGAAGTCTTAATCACATTAATTAATGAAGTCTTAGACTTGGATGCTATATATTTAATATGGAATAATGGAATTAGACAATAAATGGCTTAGGTTGGGATTTAGACTTGGATGCTATCTCCCATCTCTTACCATTGAGATAATGCGATAGGACATGCTCATCTTGATAATTCATAGAAGTCGATGGCTGGTACCATAAATCTTGCATAAAAGATGTGTGTGTGTGTGTGTGTGTCTATATATATATATATATATATATATATATATATATATATATATATATATATATATATATATATATATATATATATATATATATATATATATATATCAGACAATAGTGGGAATCGAGTGATCATGTGGATCTTGCAAGCAAATAACTACAACTTCATCCCTCAACCACATCGGACACATCAAACAGAATTACAAAACATACATGCCAACCATACACATGTAAGTATGGGGTTAGTAAAAATCATAACATAAATAACATCATCATATGTAATTAATCATCATCTAACTAACATGATATGAATCACATGATTTAAAGTATCGTAG